>JBBMOC010000043.1:768523-938964 GCA_037975185.1 Centropyge bicolor
CTCTCTCTCTCTCTCTCTCTCTCTCTCTCTCTCTCTCTCTCTCTCTCTCTCTCTCTCAGTACCACCCACACACTGAACAGCCTGGCTCGCCCTCTGTCCTCCCTGCTTGTATGTAACTTCCATATCTATACCATCAGCTCTTGAGGGGGAGGATAAAGCTTCATACCATGGCAGCCCATATGTGGCTCATTTAACTCTTTGTGATGCCACTCTTTGTTTTACAGCACCACTGTGGGTTGCAGGATTTTGTAAGGAAGGGAAAAAAATTCCCTTCACTTTTCTTATTATCACACTTGACCATGCTAACCCGCATTCAACTGCCAACACTGCTTCACTGGAGACAGTTTTGTTGAAAGCTCCTCTGGCATTCGCACACAAGAACATCCCACTTCAGATAGCTAAAATTAATGACAGCTTAAAATCCAATTTTCTTCCCTTGTGTGCGCCATCTCCATTTACACAGATCATAGATGGGAGAGAGACCCTGACTTCAGTTACCTGAGACTGACAGAAGTAATTACAGCCTTCGTCACAATCCCGAGGTACTGCACACACACGCACGCATACACACACTCTCTTTCAGTCTGTGTGTCAAACAGAGGTATAATCTTTGATGAGGGTTGTCATTTTATGGTGGTGAGAAGTTAGTATGTGAATGCAGTTTGGGCACTTTTCCCATTGAAATCAAAGCATTCATTAGCACTGGAAGAGTGGGTCGGAGTATTGAACTATGAACTACTACAACAAGCTGGCTTCACGGCACATAGCCAATGATTGATGTGTGAGAGATACCCATCCCCCCACTGCTAGGGCTCTGTCTGTACATCTGTCTCTCCTCGCTCCCTCCCTCCCTCCCTCCCCCAGTCTCTGCCACTGTGATGTTATCTCTGAGTCTGTGTGTCTGTAGGCAGGAGGTGACGCAGTGTCTGACTGAATCCAGACAAAGAGACAAACTCATCAGCCAACAGACACACAGAAGAGGGAGCTGGGAGGAGGAGAGGGAGCTGGGAGGAGGAGAGGCAGTGGGGGGTGGAGGGGTAGCGCACAAAACAAAACAGACAAAAGACAGAATGCCAAAACTCTGCTCAAACACCAAGCAATGGGGGTCCTGTTGAATTCAAAGCCCCCTCCTTCTCCTTTTCAGCCGCCGTCCCCTCCAAAAAACACACACATGCAGACACACAGCACGTCTGAATCTGCAGGAAGTGCGGGGGCCCCTGTCTTCCATCAACACACACACACTCTCACACTCACACACACAGACACAGTGGAACGAGGATGGTAGTCCAGACATCTGATCACTTCTCCCTCTGATTAACTGATGACCTACTATTACAAAAAGAGGTGAAGTGATTAACCATTTTTCCCCGTGGACGACTTTCTCTGATTAGTTTGGCTCCAGAAACGAACCTGAATCCTCCTCTCTGATAACTATGGCAGAAAAGTTATATTTACACACTCATGCTGGGCTTTTGATCTGGCCAGCGGACTGCACCGTCACCGTGAAAGTGCACGGCAAACGCAGATCAATCAAGAGACACTGGCGCTGCAGTGCATTTGAGAGAAAACATCACACAACAACACATTATTTTTAGCACATTCAGAACCAAGTTCAGATGCTTGACAGAAGCAGGTGTGTGAAAAACTCAGCTGTGCTGAGATGAAATTTAAGTCCAGTTAACACATATCGTAGCCTCTGTATCCACACACACTGAAAAAGTTCTGCAATTACATTAGCAGCATTTATTATTGTAAAAGCTCCAACAAAGTGTTTACTAGCATGTTTACAGTAATACATGCACGTATACTGTTAAAAACACACACATCCACTCTTTTCCATAAATCAACACCTCCAGTGCTAATTAACTTTTACATAACGCTGCTTTTCTTGATGTTGTTGCACATCAAAACTCAAGGAGGAACACAAACAACTAGACAGACTGCACTGTTGCATTATTGTCTGGAATTCCCTGAGTGTGTGTGTATGTGTGTGTGTGTGTGTGTGTGCGTGTCTTTGTGTGTGTGTCAGCCTGTCTGCCTGTCAGACTGTCTCCCTGCCTGTCTGGTCTGTCAGTCTGTCTATCTGGTCTGACCCTCTCACTGGGGAACAGCTCTGTGCATGCAATTCATACCTCACAAGAAAAGACAGGTAAAACAATCAAGGGGAAGCAGAGAAACACAGAAGCCTGAACTCACACTCCAGTGACACGGCGGGTGCGACGGCTCGCCTGTCGAAAAAAAATGCTTTTGGATTTCTCACATCAAGTGAACTATCTCATGCCCACATTACATTGCCCTCCTAAGGGGTTTCAGCTCCCACGCTGGACTCCAGTAAAAGTGTTACAGAGCGCCAAATGAGCTCATTAGCTCACAGGGATTAGTGCAATTTCAAGAGCATGATGTATTTCAACAGCAGTTTAAACAAACTATGTTTAGAAGGGAAGGCTGCAGCATACATAACTTCAGCAGATTACGCCAGGCAATCCCCTTCTGTCTGAGGCGTGTTTAAGTGGCCGGCATGCTGTCCACCATAACAGGGACCCAGGGGGCAGAAGGCCAAAAGCCAAATCACAGGGAGAGACACCTAGAGTTTATTCACACCTGCTATTTCTTCAAGTTCATTTTCTAATCTGTAAGCCTTAAAAAAAAAAAATCTCATAACATTCAGTTCATAACAGATTATTGCCACTGATGGCATGTGGGAGAGCCCTGCCTGAGGACAATATGCCACACAGACAACACTCAAGTTCATCAGAGGTTAATCAATATGAGAAAATGTGTACGAGTGGGTTTATTGTAGTAAGAAATTCGGTACACATCTCATTCTAAAAAGAAACAGAACAGTATTGAGGTAAATAGATTTTCAACGACTGTCATGCAAATGCAAAAGAATAGTAAAAAACAAACAAACACCCATTTTAACATTTTAGCAAGGTGATGTGATCAAATTACTTATTTTATTCGACCAGCAGTTCAGTTAAGTAATGACTGTAACAATTAGGTGATGATCAAAATGGTTGCTCATTTCTTTTTCGTCAATCATCAAATCGGTGATGGATTCATTAACTCATCACTTCTGCTCTGTATCAATTTCCTCTCATCTTGTACTGAAACTGAGATGACAGAGAGAACTGAACTGACATCATGCAGAGCCGCGGTGTGTCAAAGTTGAAACGCTCGTCCCCTCTGATCGCAGTTTAACAATATGCTGGTGGTGACGAGACTCAAGTCCTGCTCCTTCTTAGCACTTGAGATGTGTTTTTTTTTTTGCTAATTTCATCTGCAGAAAAGACACCTCATAGCAAAAACCCAGAAACCAGAAACATGGTTACCCACCAGCCCTGACACAAAGGCAAACTTGAGGAAGAAACTGTCACAAGGCTTCTTGTGAATCTACTTGGAAAACACAGACGAAGTGATATAAATTACTCGCCTCTCACTTATAATACTGAACATTTTGCACACATTATTAATTTCAAACATGACTGTGTCACAAGAGCAGCGTAGTTTATGTTTGGCAGGAGATCAAGGTGATGAGAAACATTACACATTATCAACATACTAATCCAGCTGAGTTTGTCAAAAATGATAACAGCTCCTTTAAGGGATGTGCTAATTTGCATATTTATCATTTTCTCTTTTACTCAATTGCATTTGTGCAGATTTGTATTTAAATTACTGAGCAATAAAATCTGCCTACTTTATCCCTGTCTTTTTTGGTTTCATACATGTGCAACTATGGCAACATAGCAAAAAAAAAAAATCATCTAAACCTTATAAGTCTAAAGGCTGTTTTCTCACACAAAATACAACCCACAATAAAAGTGGCCCATCTGTCAATACTGTGAGCAAAAAACTGTTGTCATGCAAACCTAAACCTAAAGAAATCTATGATATCTAAATGTCAGCCGCCAACATAATACACAACATACAACAGAGTGTGAAGGTATGTCTTTGCTTCAGTGCATCTACATGAATCTATAACAAGCTTCAGTGGACATCAAGGAAAACACACACACACACAATAATAATTCAACACATCCACATCACACACTAATCCTGGACGTGATAATGATAAATAACAGGTGAATTAGTATCAATACCTGGAATACCTACAGTTAACTTTGAAGGGGTTGGTCTGTTTTCGCCTGGACATATTATTAATGCCAGGTCCCGGCAGAGAAACGGGGATCTCCTCCTAAAACCTGAAACCAGTCCAGGTGTGTTCCGCACTGAGGGGACAGATGAGCAGCCAAATAATAATAATAAAGAAAAATGGATCAAATCCTCTACTCGATCAGGAGATACGGGGCCGATTCCGGAGATGAAAAATAAAAAAACGGATTAACATAAAGGTCACATTCTTGCAGTCGTTTAAAAAAAAGCCCCGTCTCCGGTCGATCGGGGGGTTTAAATGATGTCCGAGTCCGGGAGAGAGACACCGAACGGCCCCGAGCTGCTCCGATCCCGAGCCGCTCACTGCAGCGATGCACAGGCTCAGCTGATCTCCCGCACCGCACAGGATTGTGGGATATATGAGGGGACGCTGGGGGAGCTCACGCCTAAGAAACTGCGCTGCGTTCACTACGTGTGGGAGAAAACGTAGTCCTGACAAGGTTTTCACACCTCAATATCTTGTAGAGCTGAGACATAATATCTGTATGAATACAAATGTGTGAGTGTTACTGTGCTATAATTTAAGATGCAAGATGAGGTGATAATTTTGTGTTTAAAAAGTCTGTATTTGAAGATTTTGTCAGATTTCAACACACTAAATATTAAGCGGAAGTAGGTGAGTTGGATACCAGTAGATGAACTGTGTTGCTAAACTATTTTAAGGTCAAGAATGAACAATAACACGTAATTTTCACTTTTAAGTCATGAAATGTTAAAACCTGAAACCACAGCAGCTGGTGAGCGACATGTCAACAGACTCATATAGACGACAACTAGAAACACTCTGTCACTGATGAAAGATTTACATAAAGATTCAGAGAGAATAAAGAGAGAAAAACAGTTGAGCAACTACAACATTCAAAATACACTGTTTTCTCCTGTAAGGAAGAGGGAAGATGTGTCTTTGAAGTATATATTCCTTAGTAGTAGTGGTAGTATCTTACACAAATTGTCCAATATGAATTAGATCCAGACCAACAATATCTGATCAGTCAATATTTTTTTAAACAAAGCCGAATACAAAGTTTTTGATAGTGATCCCTTAATTTGTGTTTTGTGACCAAGTTTTATACTGAGCAGGATATTTCACACTTGAAACTTGTCAGTGCTCTCTGGTGGACAAGTCAAGCAATGGCATAATTGTTTTTAAAAGACAACAAACATATCTCGGGCTCTGTTCTGAAATGTTTTGTTACTTGACCAAAGTTTACACAGATGCTGATTTACTGTATCTATGATAAGCTAATTGGCAGATAAAAAGAACTTTAGTGTGAAAGGTTCTGTCTGATTCCCAGAACAAGTCTACAGGTCCATTAAAAAACTGTTGAAAGCATGCATTATTCTAACCAGAACACTGTCTTTGTAAAGTCAAATTGTTGTTTGAGTTGCTGAATACTGACGCACCAAAGATTTAATTCTACTCAACTACACATTGTTTTGGGGTTGTGGCAAAAATCTGATCCAAATCCACCAGTATGGCTATATACCACCAAGGATGAATAAAAAATTATGTTTTGTAATTTTGGTGAAACAATCTTTTAAATTAAAGCTAGTGTTTCAGCTTTGGGGAGAGTTTTTTTTACACAGCAAAGTTAACTGGATTGTCGTTTGTTCACCTAGATGATAGGCTTCTCTGCTGGCAGGTCAGAAATATAAAAGCGGGACCTTATGGGTGAAGACTTGTCCTAACACTGGCACAGTGTTAATTCATAGACTCTAAAAGGTTACAGTGAGACTAACAATAGTGCTAACAATTACAACTAACAATTAGCATCACATTATCTGCATAAACATAATATGTTTTGCTATGGCATTTTAAAAGGAGCCTCTTCGCTTTTCTTCCACAGTCCAAAGATTTTACTGGACATTCTTCATAATTATATATGTCAGTACTTATCTGTTACTTAGCCCCATAATGAACAACTAACTTGTTCAAGATGTCTACTTCCCACCTGGTGTATGCTGGGATAGTGCACTGCCCCCCTTAAGAATGAATAAGAATAAGTAATATAACGGAAGAGTATATATGTATGAATAAGTTTCTGTGAATTCTTACACTTCATTATGATATTCGTAATGTATAAAAATCACAGCTTTTATACATCACACTATGATTGCCACATAAATTTATGATGATGATGATTCCATATCACATAAAAATAACAGGAAGTATGTAATAAAGTCATTTCCACCACTGATTCCCTGTTTACTCAGTTTTATGATCATTTTAACACAAGAATAAATGGCTCATCTCATGTCTTCATCACATTACAATCATTACTCATAAAAATTACCTTTCTTTTTAAATTCCATGATAGCCTCATCATTTTATATTGCCTGTTATATCATTATACGGTGCTGTTCTCATTTTCGGATTGTTGTTGTTACTTCATCACTGATTATAGCTATCTGCTCTGCCATTTCCTCCTGATTTAACGTTTGATCACAATGAAGTTTTAAACTGTCGCAACTTTTCGACCTTATCACTCCTCATATAAATATTACAGCTATCGATGACAGCTTCAAAAAACATTTAATCAGAATCACCACAGTGTGAACACTAGATGGCGCTCCACACCGCTCGACTACTAATGTCATAACATTACATGTAGTCGTCATCACTGACTGCCACGAGTAAAAGGACCGCAGCACACACTGACGGGGCGAAAACGTATTCTTCCGCACGGCGAAGAGAAAATATGCCATCTCAACAAAATAATCTCATCGTGTCATGACATTCACGGCGTTTTTTAACAAACAAGTGACATACATCAATGTTCAAACCGAAAGCCACGTCACACACAGCTATTTAAAGTCAATCAATATGAGATCAACAGAATAATGTTAGCTAGCTTGCTAAGGATAACAAGCCTAGCCCTTTACAGTCAAAGCGAGAACGACAGGAGAGAACAAGCTCGCTAAGCTAGACATCAACCTGCAAATAATCACCAAGATTATCACTAAGGCATAATTCAACCATTACCCATAGTGTCCAGTGAATGAGGGCATATCAGGCTGGAGTTCCAGACAGCAGACGTCCTTTAGTGGAAGCTATCGTTACTGTACGTTAATGGTAAACTTCAGCAGCTCCGCGCTTCTTTCACCAGCCTCTGGGATATGTCAGTGTAACCCTCCGCCTGCGGTAGATGTGCTAAGGCTGGAGTAGCCACCATTTTGCATGTCTGCTGTGTTCCTCCCTCCATTGCTAATAGAGACGATTCCAGTCATTTTCTGGCATCAGTACGGCTAGTAAGTATATTCTGAGAACGATATGTCGGCAGGAATGTATGAAAATGGCTTTACGTGTGAGTAATGATGAGCGGTGTGTTTGTATATGCGTTGACAACTGTGACTGAGGCGCTGCATAGGAAGTCGCAGCCCTCAGTGCGCCGGGGTTGTGCCTGTCAGCGGCTAACTTAGCTAGCGTCGTTAGCATAGCCTCATAGCTGGAGCCTTGCTAACTACCTACTGGTCTACAGGGATGTGAAGCTCAGTAGCCGTTTATGTCGTCCACTAAGTCGTAATCGTCGTGACAACACGTAATGCCAAATGTGTGTTTTATATCTTTCTAGCGTGCTAGCTTGATTCACATTTGCATTTCTGCTCTGATAGGTAAAAGAGAAACTAACGTGTCAGGTAGCTAGCTAATACCACAGAGGTCTCGCTAGCTTGATAATCCAAATGCTTCAAGAAGGCCTAAACTGCATCATGTCCTGATCAATCGGCCACCAGATTCAGGTGTCATGCCGAGCCTGTGATGGCCTCTCGTTTCAGTTCGACAATAATGTCTAATGCTGTTGGTGCAAACTTCATTTGACGAAAAAATGTCAGCCAAGGTGACGCTACTGCGGTGGTGTCAACCTTATATGTTGCCCTTATTCACTGAAAATATGAGTGCATACTAGTGTTAGCTTGTTGTTAGCTGACTTTTGCTATGTGTAATATGCATTAGCAAAGTAACATCAAACATTACACGTTTGACTCGAAGCCTAGTTATAATGTTAAACTTTTTTTAACCTTTGAGAAATTGTAAACATTTGAGCAACACGTCAACGTTGCATTTGGATATCCAGGAAGCTAACGACTGCTAGCTTAAGGACGTGGACTCCTTTTTTGCTCTAGTTTCATAAGTTAGTTACTTGACAGCGTCTTAATTAAGAATACAACATTAAGATAAAGGCCTTTTTAAAATACGTATATAACGTTTATATACACTATATGATGAAGACTGTTTTCATTGAAAAAACTTTCTAACGTTAACGCTAACGTTAAGGAAGTCAGCTGTAAGTAGGAAGTCGACAAATGGGTATGACGAGCAGTATCGGTGATTCCTGTGCATCTTTGTCGCATCTCTTTCTCATAACTGTGGAAGATATAACAAGGGCCAATTCACAGTTACAGTTAGTAGTTACAGTAGATGATGAAGAAATACCTAGGAATCAACAGAGCCCAAAGTTGTCCTTTGAGAAACAATTCAGTGTGATAACATGATGACTATATAACGTTATGCTTAAACAAGACAGCTTTGGCCTTAATTAAACCGACTTAACCTTTAAGTCTGTTGACAGTGATGTGCTGATCAACTTTGTGGTATGATGTGTATTTGAGCAGGTGCATTAAGTAGAGCTTTACAGTAGGTTTAACAGTTATTAATCACGCAATATAGCAACAAATTCAACCTGGACATTGTCATTGTGTCTGCAAATCAATCTTCTATCATGTAAAGTGAGCTTTTCTACCATATTGGTTACACATATGACTTGCACAGCAGCCCCACAAAATCATTGATGGAGAAAGGACTGGAGGAGGTACCATTAGTAGTTGTTTTTCAGTATTATTATTGGTTGCTGTGCAAGATTTTTCTGCTGGCAAATTTGCAACCTAACATAGCTGAATAAATAACTATTTGTACAGATCAACTGCACCTACATCTGGGAGGCAACTACTAGTGCTTTGGAGTAGAGAAAGCATGAGGATGACTGGGGCTTAAGAACATGAACCATTGTTTGCCCACAGCTAGTTCTTTCTGAAGTTCATTTGTTCCAGGATTTGACATCTGTTTAGCAACTGCAGAGTCTCTACAGTTAAAGCTATTAAGTCACATGATTGCCAAATAGTAGAATTCAGCTTGGTTATGGCTCCCAACCGTCTTTGCACATATACTTAATAATAAGTATATGTAGCAATTATGCATTAGAGCTGCAATGATTACTCAACTATTCCATTATTACACTGAAAGAAAATTAATTGCCAACTACTTTGATATGTATTTGCTGCTTTTCTTTGTTGTTTATGCTCGCAAATGTAGGTTTTGGACTGTTGGACAAAAGAAGCAATTTGAAGACTTCCTTTGGGCTCCGGGAAATTGTGATGAGCATTTTTCACATTTTTTCAACATTTTGTAGACTATTTGATCATCTACTTATTGGGAAAATAGTTGGCAGAATAATCCATAATGAAAATAATCATTAATTGCAGCCTATTTCACATACATTTAACAGCGTCTTTGACAGATGAAGAATTTGTTTAAGATAATTCTTTATTGATCCCCCATAGGGGAAATTCGGGAGTGGTTCGAGAGGTTGAAGGTGGGGAAGCCTCAAACAGTGTTGTCTTCGCACGCTATTGTTTGCACATCAATGCAACAGTCTGGCAAACTTTTTGACATATGGGAAACAGTATAAATTTAAAACATACAAAACTGATTTCATATAATTTTTACTTTTGCATGTTTGCTCTTCCTTCTGTATTTATGTAGAATTATTTATCATTTATTGCTGAGCACAACTGATCACCTGGAGTTGGTGATAATAGAATGAATAGAGTGATCAGCTTTGATAGTATTTCATTTATAGCATCTGAGTTCATAGCTGAGCGCAGAGAGAAAACAAAGAGACATAGCGAAGGTTACAACAGCCTGGCAAATTGAGTCGGGAGAATGCTTCTTCCCAGTGGTGTCTCTAATATTCGCCATCTTGCAGCTGTCTAATGTCAAGTTTAACTGTACAGCTCTTTCCCAACAAATACGGCAGTAGTGGATATTGCCTCTGTGTTTCTCAATTTCTGACTATACAGTCCTCATGGTATTCAGTAATCTAATGTAAAACCACTGTGTTTTATCTCTTAAGGCTTCTAGTATAATGTCTTGGACTTGACAGGTTGACTGTTCCCTCTGGTGAAAGGGAGGTGTGGCTGCTTTTTGCTTGTTGCTGGTTGTCAGGCTCTGAAAGCTAATCTAGGCTGGCTCTCCAAATCTCTTGAGAGGAAAAGCTTGTTATGAACATATCGGAGTACACACGAATTAGGCCCATATAGTAAAGATTTCTTAGTGATGTTGCACATTCTGAATAAATGATTTATAATATTGTTAAGGTTGCTAATGGTTGAATGACATTTAGAGTCTTAGGGTTAATCAATCTGAGCTCCCTTGCTACAAATGAGATGCATACAAAAATTTTGTTCTGTCATGGTATTGTGCACCTGTGATGAGATCTACTCTTTCCTCATGTGACACACTTACTTATTTATATTTTTTTTCCTCAGTTTTTTTGGCTTAGGGTGTGGACCTGCACCCTTTGACATTATCACAGTTGGGCCAGATACCCCCAAGTACACTGAGCTTGTCAGTGTGATCACCACTGTAATCTGCAATATGGCGACAGCAGAACAGTTCTCTGTTTGTCTTTGTAGTAGGTTGAGTAGAGCCGACCTTGGCGAGTGAACCCTAGGCTGCTACTGCCCAACTGTTGAAAGAACTCATGGCTCCCCCATCCTATGGTCTTTCTAATCCACCTACAATGAGCTCAACTTCTCCTCTAGGTTTAGATTTTCAAAACTAAATACACTGTTCCACTTCCCAGAAATGGTAAAAGTAATAAAGTAAAGGCAATTTGGGATAATAATAAGTAGCTTGTGTTTAGCTTGTAAAAGAATGTGTTGTTGTAGGAGAAAGAGAGAAACTAATTTAATCAGCGCTCAGCAGAGGCTGGATTTACCTTCTTTAATATGTACACATTTGATTATAAGCACAGCAAGAGTCAGGGAGTCATGATTTATGGAGCCCAACACTAGGTCCATTCAGCTCAGGCAATTTAAATGGTGTTAAGACAGACAGTAGATCTCTGGCTTTATTAAAGTGTGGCCTTGCCTCACCATCCTTCCCACTCCTCTTTGATCACTGTGAATTCCTAGATTCTCTGCAAACCACCACCTTATGCAACAAAGGATGGCCTCATTCCCTCTGTGTCTGGATCCTTATTTCCCTCTGTAGACTGGCGTAGCTACAAAGAATTTCATTTGATCTCATCAGCTATAGTTAATGATAAGGAAATGGAGGGAGATTTTCCTGAATGGCCATTCAGATAAAAATATTGCAACCTCGACAGTATACAGTTATAAAAAGGCGAGTCAAGGGGAACCAAGTGTCACTAAGACAAATTTAAAATTTATGTTAGGTTAATTCAAAGTTCATTCTTCGCTGTCACCTTAATTTACAAATGCTCAAGCAATTGTTGGAGTCTGTGTCAAGTGGGAACAGGAGCTGGACTTGATTTTCTATCTAAAGCACCCTGGAAATTAGCCAGCTCAGGACCTAGTAAGTCTTATGGCTGGGCACTATTGATAAAAGTAGCAACGATTATGACTGGATCAGCTGATGACATAGTTTTATGTATAACGATTTGTCAACACCAATTTGTCTTTGGTCTGCTTAAAGTGTCACCTATTAGTGCCATTGAAGGGGAAGGGGAAGAATTCATATCAAATCATATTCCTCTGATGCTTAGTGTGACAACTATTCAGCCGGAAGAATTGCTCAACTACAAAATGAATATGAAAACAAATCATTAATTCAGCCATTTTCAAAATTCACAACATGTTCTCTGTGTTGTAGTAATTGTATAAGGGGGGAAAATATTTGTTTTATGATGTGTTTTGTGATCAATGAAATCTTCTACCTTACTTGGATGATAAAACCACAGACTAACTCTGACTTCTAACCATCTTTGGAAGCTAGTCTGTTAATTCTATGTAGACATGCTTTTATATAGCACTCATCAGTGAAACTCCATATTTAGAGAATTGCATTGTTCATGATAAACATTGTGTATCAGAGAAATACCATTCTCTAGTTTATCACATCGTGAGATTTTTTAAGGGTCTCTACTCAAATGCCTGTTCAAATGCCTTTTATGTGTCTGTCTACCAAAAAGAATTTGCTTAGAATTACCAATTACCATTGTTTCTGTTGCTTTAGCAGCTTAATTATGTACTGCATGCTGCCAGATAAAAAGCTTCGTGAGGCAGGAGACAAAGTGTACTTCTCTCTAAGTTGAGGGATCACCAATAATAACTTTCCAGTTTTGTATGAATTGAAATTGTGTTATCTGGTAATGCATAGCAAACACAGCCCTGAGACCCTAAGGAATTTGAAGCTATTACTTGGGGTACTAACACTTGTGACTGGGTTGTTTGACACTGCATCGGTGCACAATTTGCAGTTCATTTATAAATGTTAAACTTGAATGTAACTTGAAACAAATGTTTGTCATGAAAAGGGGAAATTTTACCATCCTTATCGCCATCACAGCACTCAAATATTTCTCCGGCACTCCAGTAACGTTGTAATGTTGACGGTACTTGATTGGCTGTTTGCTTGTCACTTATAGTATGCTTTATTATGAAGGGATATGATGTGATATGTGTCCTGAGTTATTAACCACAGACATATTTTCATAACAATAACAAATGTTACCTTGTCTTTGGCAAATCCCATCAGCCTCAGAGCCAGGAGGGTGCAGTGGGGACACAACATTAGCTGCAGCGGCTGCTTTGATAAGGCCGTCAAACACACTGCACTGTTTTACATTTATAGAGTGTTGTATTTGGTATTACTCCCATTACATGTATCTGTGATTCTAAGCTGCATTTTATTAAATTTACTGCAGAGTACAGAATGTAAACAGCAGCTTCGTTATGATTAGGGGACAACTCCAGCTACAAGAACTGGTATTAGTTTGGTACCGGACCGCAATACCCATTTCCAGTAACTATTGGATATTTTCACTGGCCCGAAGTTAAAATACCTTTTTTTTTCCCTCCATAACTGAATCATTTGTCACAGCATTTTAGCAAATGTGGAGATAGAACACAAAGAACATAGGCATGTGTTTGCAAGACATTGTTGAGTTGCCTGCAAAAAAAACCCTAGCAGACTTTTTCCCATTTTTTTTCTCTCTCTCGCTCTCTCTTACTATAGAGCAAAAGGATGAGTGTATGATCATGTCATATGTCATATCAGATTTTTTATTCACACTGGAAACTAAACTTTAAAAAGCCTAGACTCAGAAATTACAGTAGCTGTTTAGCTCAGCGCTACTGGCTTCATGGCTAGCTAGCCACAAGTAACGTTACTAACACCCTCAGTTAGAGGTTGAGTCAGTGACTGGACAATCAGCTTGCCCTGCATAAACCTTTACATGTCCCAGGCTGTCGGTTATGTTAAAAGGGTAATCTTTTTGGGTGTTGGTATATGTAAACACGAGAGAATTTATTCTCACAGCTAAGCATGTTCTTATAAATATTTAAACCTCTTCCTGTGGCTTAAAGCCCATGTACTCTCAGAAGCTTCTTCACGAGGGAATGGAATTTCACCTGCCACTCTCCTTTCCCTCTTCACTTTTAATACTATTTGAAAAAAAATGCAGCTCGAAATGCAATAGTCGTCATCATATTAGCCTTAAGCTATATGTTCATAACCTTCCATCATATTCTTCTTGGTTTGTCACTCAAAAAAACAAAACGAGGGAAGAGAATATGTTTACTTGCACCATGATAACTTTGTAACCATATAACCTACATTTAACTGTAGCTGCTTTAGGTGTATAAGTGCTAATAAAAGCTTCATTAGAAGTACAGCTTTTCTGTTTGTTGTCGTCTCATCTGGTGCCAACCTGTTTCTTTTCATCATGTTTTCCAGAGAATGCCAGCTCCGATCAGACTGCGGGAGCTGATCCGGACTATCCGGACAGCACGGACCCAGGCAGAGGAGCGTGAGATGATCCAGAAAGAGTGTGCTGCTATCCGCTCGTCCTTTAGAGAGGAAGACAATACATACCGTTGCAGAAATGTGGCAAAACTACTTTATATGCATATGTTGGGCTACCCAGCACACTTTGGGCAGGTATGTTTGGGGATCGGCAGACTGAATATAAGAATCTGTTTGAATTTCCAATAACCAGTGACATTATTTTTTACAAAACTTAAAATACCCATGGATGGTTTTGTGACATGATGACCTATTTTCCAGCTGGAGTGTTTGAAGCTGATTGCATCCCAGAAGTTCACTGACAAACGAATAGGTTATTTGGGAGCTATGCTACTGTTGGATGAGAGGCAGGATGTCCACCTACTGATGACAAATTGCATTAAGAAGTAAGTGGAGGCAAGATCCTGAGTGAATATATTTATATTTTGCTTCAAAGATGTTGCTGTTTTGCAATACACAGGCACAGTCATTTGTTCTTGATGTGAGATCAAATTCTTGAGCTATACTTTAAAGTATGAGGCAATTTGGAACCTCATCCAACATTTCTGTGTCTCCATGGCTCATTCAACTCTCTTCTCCCATCCCAGTGACTTGAATCACAGCACACAATACGTCCAAGGTCTGGCCTTGTGCACTTTGGGCTGCATGGGTTCCTCAGAAATGTGTCGTGACCTGGCTGGGGAGGTAGAGAAGCTGCTCAAAACATCCAACTCCTACTTGAGGAAAAAAGTAAGCTTCATTGTTGTTGCTTTTATATGAACACCTGATTGATAAAAATTCTGGTTATTTATTCATAAATGAAAACATGTACAAACTTGGAAGTGAAGTTTTGGTCTGTTTCTTCATTGAGTGTCTTCTGTGTTGACAGGCGGCGTTGTGTGCAGTTCATGTCATCAGGAAGGTTCCAGAACTCATGGAAATGTTCCTTCCAGCCACAAAAAACCTGCTGAGTGAGAAGAACCACGGTAAGTGTAAACGGTTTGTCAGGATGCAGTTGCTGGCCCTTGGGGATGTATGCAGACTTTGTCCAATTTCCTTTCACTTACAGTGCTTTGCTCAGAACAGCTGGGCAGCGCATGTCCTTTTTGTAGTGTCCTCTACAGAGGAGAGTGGAATTAATGAGTCTGTCATAAACTCTGGGGTTTGCGTGTCTCCTGCTTAGGGGAGACATGTCACAAAAAAGATTTTTTGCAATTTTGTTGAAATAACTTGATCTGCTTTGACATTGTGTGGTAAGGCAATTTGAAAATGCGTGTATTTGTTTGCTATTTTTATTGGTCATTCAGTCTTTCCTGCAATGCATGCCATTGATCAGGATCATTTGCCAGGAATTGCAAATGCAAAAATTTGAAAGAGATGTTGGATTCTAAATTATGCATGTAGTAAATAGACCACATAACCTGCTCTTGTATAATGTACGTTTACTTTTACACAAACAATCAACCTACCCTGTGATGTGAATAAGTTGTCTCACATGTAAAATAAATCACAGTCTTGATTGCTTAGAAAATATACTGAATAGGCCACTACAGAGTTTAAACAATGTGTTCAATTATGACATATTTTGATATTTCATATGACAGTAGCTTGTGCTGTCAGAGCTCACATCCACTGCTTTCCTCTGCTGTCACACAGATGATGAGTCTTCAACTTTGTAACATTCAGATCAGGTCACAAGGAAATGATTAGCCTGTGTGGTAAACTTACAGATTTATGATGCTGTCACCTGATAGCCTCTGCAGGCTTCTGTGTGATTGGTCAGCTTGGATACTAGTACAGACCTATAAGATCAAAACCTTCATATTGCCACATCTTGTACTGCACGTAAATCATGTTTTCATATCCATAGCTACGTCCAGTAGCACAGCACTCTCAATCCTTTCAGTGAGACAACTTCATTGGTACGGCAGGATTGTCAAAAGGTATAGCTCCGTCAAAAATAGGGTCTTCTAACCAAAAAAAACTTCATCTTGGCTTAACTTTGAACAGAACACTTCATCATCTGGCAACATACTGCATTGACCAATCAAATGTATGCAAGTGCATGTTCCTGATAGATTGCTTTATAGGAATAATTCTACTGTTTACCTCACAAACATTAATCTAGAGGATCCAATAGCTGTTTTGATAACTTTGCAGAGTTGTAAAACATCTGCAGTGTTTTGGCTATAATAAGCCTTCAAAATCTTGGATCTATAAGTGGCCCTCCTGAACTGTCTTTGCTTGAATCATCGGCACCTAAAACAATCTTAGTCCCTGGCGGTTTTAAGTTTGAAAGCCAAGTCACAAATGAGTGATGTAGAGAACAAAACTAGACAAACCTGTCAGCATATTCCTTGAAAGTTAATAACCTTGGCCTCGTCTGTCCCTCTCAGGTGTTCTCCATACATCAGTCGTCCTCCTCACTGAGATGTGTGAAAGAAGTCCTGACATGTTGGCCCATTTCAGAAAGGTACAAACAGATTCTCTTACCCAGGGGACCTTAAAGTAAATACATATGCATTTGTCTAAAGCCCATGCCACATTTTATTCTCCTTTTTACCTACACATTTCCTTTTGGTATAGCTAAACTAGACAAACATGTTAAACTTTTGAGGCTTGGATAGCGCTACAGGTTTTGTTCTACATTCAAAGTATGTCTCAATCTTTTATCTCCCACCACTCTTTTCCTCTTGTATTTCAAATGCTGCTGTACCTCTCCTCCTCTAGGTGTAACAAAACTGTGCCAGAAGCACCACCCCTCATGCTCATGATCTAAACATTATTTTAAGCTCTCTGAAAGTGAATGATTTCCAGTTTCCCCTCCCTAACATCTACCTCATATTTTTTCTGTCATTTGTCTTTGTTACAATTCCTGCATTGTGTTAGAATGAGAAGGTAAGAGTACATTCTGATCTCATAGCTGGTGCATGCTGTAAATAGTAATCACTCCTCACAGTCACTTCAAATGTAACCAAATTTGTGTTGAGTAATGTCATGTTGTGCTTTAATTTATAATTTTGATTTTGTTAACTTGTACAGTGATCATTACTATGTCAGTGTTTTAAATATTTACTGAAAGAATTTTTGGTTCATTTCTCAGATAGATTTCTCACTATTGTTTTAAGTGTCATTTTTTGCCTAATATGCAACTCATTTGATCACTGTCTTTTTAAAAGCAGTTGGGTGGGTGTGTTTTCACATGACTGCCACAGGTGTTGTCAGCAGGAACAGATGACTTCCACTGTATCTGTTTCACAGCAGCTTATTTGTTATGTCAGTAACTGTCTTAGGTCTCTGATTTTAGAGACGTGGTTTTCTGTCTTAAGCAAGAGGAAGGAGTTTGGTAAACGTAGTACTAGGATGTTGTGTTAAGACAGAGTAGTTCAAAGGTTTAGATTCCTTTTTTCTTTATAAATCCCACTCTAGCATTCTGGGTTGCTTGTTTGTTGTATCATATTCACAGTATGGGACAAGATTTATATACATTTGATCCATTCAAAGTGTTCTGGTTTGGAACACGTTCAGTCTAGTGTAACAGAAAAACTGTAAGCAGGCTAAAACGAAACAAAAAGTGGGCCTTATAACAACTCACAACTTGTAGTTTTTACATGCTGTATCTTGATAGTGAGTAAACTAGTCAATGTTATGTCTAAGAATTTCCAGGAACTGGACTAGCAGTTTCCTTGCTACCAGTCTTTAGGCTAAATGCACCCTAATCTGTACTGAGGGCAAAGAGGTAAAAATAATGCCCAATCTTCTAATTTAACACTGGATAAGACAACAAACCATTTCCCAGAATGTTACTTAATGTGACAATATGATTAATAATTTTAATATAATTAATTTTTGTAGGCATTGAATTCAACTCTAGTTTTAAATATACATCTGTTTATTCAGCCATGTTCAGAAGTGTGTATGCAAATTTTCTTTTCTCTCAAAGCCAAATGTTCTAACCTAATATTTTGTACAATCAAGGTTTTGATTTCATAATCTCAAAAATATGACTATTCACTCACCTAAGTTTCAACCATATTACTCTACCTCAAACAATAATCCCAACCCCTTTGTTGTTGATATAAGCTTGACTGGCTGCTGCTGTCAGTGAGAAAGGACCAATGTTATGTAAATGTTGAAGAGAAATATAGCAAATTTAAGAGATCTACACAAAATATTGTGATACTTCTCCTTTTCTGTTCTGTTGTTGGTCTTTTTGTAGCTGGTTCCACAGTTGGTGAGAATCCTGAAGAACCTAATCATGTCTGGATACTCTCCTGAGCATGATGTGTCAGGCATAAGCGATCCTTTCCTGCAGGTAAATATCAATATTTAGTTGTGTCGTAAATGGTGCCAGAAATATCCTAATGGTGACGATATGTTTGTTGTTGTTTTTGGGTTTTTTTTTACACCTAGCTGAAGCAGGTTAAGTTGCACCTGTAAATAAATTAATCAGAATGACAGCAGACTAACAACAAGCAAAGAGTGGGGCGAGAGACACCAGAACTTACCCCTGGGAGTTAAAGGAGATCACTTTCGTCAAACAAACTGACAGGACTTGACTGTGTTTTTTCCTTAGGTGCGGATATTGAGACTACTGCGAATTTTAGGCAAGAGTGATGATGACTCCAGTGAAGCAATGAATGACATTCTTGCACAGGTTAGAATTAACATAATCATGACTTTGGGCCAAAAGCTTCTTAGAGGTGAATGTTGATTTGATGAATGTATGATTTTTGTACTTGCAGGTTGCAACTAACACAGAGACAAGTAAAAATGTAGGCAATGCAATTCTGTATGAGACTGTCCTGACAATAATGGACATCAAGTCTGAAAGTGGACTGAGGGTGAGTAAATTTAATAAAAAAGGAAAACTTGGTGTAAGTGTTTGTTCCTTTTTTTTTTTCTTCCCTAAATGCCTTTTTCGTGTTACAGGTCTTGGCCATTAACATACTAGGTCGTTTCCTTCTAAACAATGACAAGAATATAAGGTAATTATTTCACTTAAATTTCTTGACCTTGCACACAGTGAGTCATCAGAAATGTTATTATGAATTCCTGATTTCACCTTTTAAATACACTCACCATTTCAGATATGTGGCATTGACATCTCTACTAAAGACGGTACAGACAGACCACAATGCAGTGCAGAGGCATCGGAGCACCATTGTGGATTGTTTAAAAGACTTGGATGTGTCAATCAAGAGGTGATACATGTTGCTTCAAGTGCACACATTACTTCAACAACACCTCTTCATCTTGTTACTATTTAGCCTGGTTGTTTTTGACCTCTGTCTACTTTTCTTTGTCGTGCAGACGTGCAATGGAACTGAGCTTCGCCCTGGTTAACGGCAACAACATTAGAGGCATGATGAAAGAGCTGCTCTACTTCCTGGACTCCTGTGACCCGGAATTCAAAGCAGACTGTGCATCAGGAGTCTTTCTAGCTGCAGAGAAGTATGGCACTCGCACACAGACTTCACTGCACTTTACAGCTGTGCTCAGCTCCTTTCTAATAATTTGATACATGTTCTGTGTGACCTTGTTGATCTTGGTTGTAGAAGGTCTTTTCAGCTCTTCGTTTTCCTTTCTTAGCACTTGAAGCACGGAGGTCTGGGTTGATTGAACCTGTTAGAATTATTAAAACCCATCTGTGTGTTTGTGGTACTGCAGGGGATGCTAACAATAAAAATGCTGTGTGATGATAAAATGAGTGATCCATCGTCTGAAAGACTGTGTTGATACCATTTATTTTCTGACAGCATTTGTCTCCTGGTTGTGAAGAATTTAGACAACTTTCTTCAGTTTCCTGGGAATAATTAATTGCTTTTTGTGTTACAGGTATGCCCCTTCGAAAAGATGGCACATAGACACCATTATGAGAGTCCTGACAACAGTACGTGTGTTACAAAAACACTCCAGTGCTTCTGTTGCTTTTGATTTTGATAGAATTTAATTCTCTGCTCTCATAATAATAATAATAATAATAATAACAATAGTGTTACCTTGAGTACAACAAGTGATCTCATCATATCTGGTAATAGACTCAGCCAACACTGCTTTAGTTTTACTGCAAACATACAAATAAATACTTGAGGTTGATTTGCATTTCTCATTGTTATGTCTGCTCATACAGGCAGGGAGCTATGTGAGAGACGATTCTGTTCCCAACCTCATCCAGCTCATCACCAACAGTGTGGAGATGCATGCCTACACAGTACAGAGACTCTACAAAGCACTGCTGGATGACATCTCACAGGTTTGAGCAGTTGTGTCATAATTTGATTAGTGACATCTCCATCTTTGAAGCATAAATTTGTTTATGCAAATACTGCACGGTTTGTATTTCAAACTGGCTTTTCTGTTCTGTAGCAACCACTAGTGCAGGTGGCATCTTGGTGCATAGGAGAGTATGGGGACCTGCTGGTATCTGGTCAGTGTGAGGAAGAGGAGCCCATCCAGGTACACCTGGAAGAACCCCAGCCACATACATTTATACATACATACATACTGCACCCTGCACAAACCTGAGAGAAACACTAATTCATCAGATGTTACGTTTTTTTTCTCTTCCTTTTGAATCAAGGTGACTGAAGATGAAGTTCTGGATGTCCTGGAAGGCCTCCTAGTATCAAATCTGTCCACACCTGTAACCAGAGGTTATTCCCTTACTGCCATCATGAAGCTGTCTACTCGCTTCAGCAGTGTTAAGTGAGTAATGGTCTTTTACATTTACTTTTGAAGCTTTGCAAACATTTGTGTGCCAAGGTGATACAGTTCATTAGCCATTACCAGTGCTACTTTTCTCATTTGCTAAGCTCTAACATTTAAAAAATTTTTTTTAGCCGAATCAAGAAGGTGGTTTCCATATATGGCAGTAGCATCGATGTGGAGCTTCAGCAAAGAGCTGTGGAGTACAACGCGCTTTTCAAGAAATATGACCACATGAGGTAAAACTGCATTACATGGAAATTACATTTTACATTGCCACAACCACATTGTACCAGTTAGCTGATAAGAAACATCTTCTTGTATATGAAAAATGAAGCCAATGCGGAAGTGCAAAAAAGCTGCAGTTCCTCGAATAACCGCTAGAGCAGGCCGCAGAAGGGAGTCAATTACATTTGAGCCCCATGTTAAAGTGTCCGATTTTACGACAGAAAAAAACATATTTACAGCCTGGTTCAAAACATGGCTCTAGTCTCATAAGCTGTTTTTCTACTCCATGACAACTCTGGGGGGGGCGAATTTTTTTATAAGGCGTTCGTTTAAAATATACAGCATACATCATTATGCACAATTCATAGCTGTCAATCTAAGTGGCGCCACTTTGATTGACAACTAGCCACTGACAGTCTACACGGCGTCACCCCGGCTAATTCTAGTCACTAAGTTTGGGAAAGAGATCGTCGTGGGGTTAGCTGGCTAGCAACGATTTTTAGCATTTAACCTAGCTGGTTAGCCGTAGCTGGTTTGATTATTTCGAATAAAGTGGCTTTTTTCAGCGCCTTTTTTCAGCCAATAGCGTTCATTCGACCCGCCTCAGCTCCGCCCTCGCTCCACCTCTTTGTCCATATTTGGAGTAACCGGAGGTAGGCTATCAAAATGGCTACGCACTACGATTTGCTTCATTTTTGCTCTTCAGAAACCTATGGGTGACGTCACGGACACTACGTCCATATTTTATACAGTCTATGCTCCCTCCTTACTTCTTGCTTGTTCCCTGACTGTAGGCCAGCTCTCCTGGAACGAATGCCCATTATGGAGAAAAGTGCAACTAATGGCCCCACAGAGATTGTGCAGACAAACGGGGAAACAGAGCCCTCTGTTGTGGAGCCAAAACATCCACCGCCTGTCACCCAGCCAGCCAACCAGGTGAGGGCAGTTTTAATTAGTTTGTTATAAAGAAATGAAAGACCATACAATTCTTGAATTGATTATGTTGATAAACAGTTAACAGAATACTTTTTTCACACCATTAGATCTAAGAATTTTGTACTAAAATTAAAAATGTTAACTTCTTGAAAATATTTTGGACAGTACTGTATTTTCTTAATGGATTACTTTAAGACTGTTTATAATGAATACTTATTGTTATATAATCTGATGAACACACAAATATTGCAGGGATTTCATCATTGTTTCATGTTGTCCTTTTCCCCCAGGCTAATGATTTATTAGACCTGCTGGGTGGTAATGATGTGGTGCCAGTAATCCAGACTACGATGCCCACCAAGCCTGCCTCAGCTGGAGGAGAGTTGCTTGATCTGCTGGGCGACCTCTCACTAAGTGGTAGGACACTCCGTTTAAAGCTCTCCATTACCCCTTTCAGAGCAAAGCAAGGACCTGTTATAAACCTGTGTTTGCCACTAGTGTGAAGTGATGTGTCCAACCTGTACCTGCTCCTGTTCAGTAGTAGGACCCTCTGGTTTTGGTGTAAAAAAGTAAACAGGAACCCTGGTGTGTTGCTGTCCCCTTTTTCCAGGTGGCCCAGCCCCTGCTCCTGCTCCCTCTGTGCCCACTTCCCAACCCCCTTTCCTCCTGGATGGCCTCTCCTCACAGACCCTGTTTAATGACATTGCAGCTACAGGTGAGAGTCTGTTGCTCCTCTTGGCCTTCCTCTCCCAAATACACAGTACTTTGTGTTATTATCCTCATGTATTAAACTCCTTGGTGATTGTGTCTTTCTATTCTTGGATTACTATGACACATCTATTGAAATGTTGCTTATCTTTTGGTGGTTTGCTCTGAAATCTCCATATAGCTATTCCTCCTATGACGGCATACAACAAGAATGGTCTAAAAATAGACTTCACATTTGAGAGAGCTAATCCCAATCCAAACATCGCAGTCATCACCATCCATGCTTCCAACTCAACAGAGGCAGATATGACAGACTTTGTTTTTCAGGCTGCAGTACCAAAGGTAAGCAGATACCATCTGACACTGATGGCTCAATTGCAATACATTCTAATGCATAATGGTGTTTATTACTGAGGAGTTCCTTCCTGTAGATTCAATTTAGTTTTTGCACTGCTGATTTTATAATGTACAATTTCACTAATGTGTAAATCATGTATGTAGAATCTGCATGAATCTAAATTTTGGGTGTGTGACCCGAAAACAGCTATTTAAAACAAGTCAGAACTAGTTGAAATTAATCATTAATAGAGTAGTAATGTCTTTGGTGTGCTGTTCTCAGCTGGCTGTGGTAGTTTTAACTGGTTCTGTTGTATTTTTAGGAATGCTTTGACTTTGACAGACTTTTAAGATGAATTTCAAAGTATTTGGTTCATTTTTACATTTTTTGCTGCTTTCCAATCTCCTGCATAAGAAATGTTTTAAAGGTCACTACTTTGGTCTCATGTTTGTTACCCGTACTATTCTCAAAGTTGGCCTCAACTACTCAAAAAATGATAAGATTTCTCAATACCAGTAGTTGCAGATTTTGAAAATGATAGGCTATTTACTGGGAAAGTTCCTTACCACAAGTCTGCTTGGTCTTATGAGAGTAACTACTCTGCTCATTCAGTTAGTCCCACTGCTGCCAAAGGCACTTTCCTCTTTATTTGATTATACAGATGAGCCGTAGATGTGTGTTGTGGAGATGCGGCAGCCATGATAGATCAGAGAACGAAAACGCTGTTTGAGGGACATTTATTTGCCTGTGTCACCTATTTTACAATCACTTTATCTAAAAGATGAATTTAAAGAGAGCAATTGAGTAATCTGAACAGAAGATCCATCAACTGTGGTCAGTGCCTGATCAATGAGAGTATCCCTATTTTATACTGCTGTAATGACCCCATTTTTCAATGGGTATCATTAAATTTTCATCTAACACAGTGCCCCCTATCTGTTTGTCAGACATTCCAGCTGCAGCTCCTCTCCCCCAGCAGTAATGTTGTCCCAGCACTCAATCAGGGAACTGTCACACAGGTCATCAGAGTCCTCAATCCACAGAAGGTGAGTTTGTTCATCACAAGTTGTGTTTGATCTTTTTTTTTTTTTTTTTTTTTTTTTGTCCTTTTAAAGCACACATTTAAAACCTGTGCAGTCTTAAATGATTTTCAAGAATTTCCTCTTTTCATAAACATGATCATCCTCACAAAATTTCAGCAACAGCTACGAATGAGGATCAAGCTGACGTACACCCTCAAAGGCTCGCCCGTGCAAGACCTGGCTGAGGTTAATAACTTCCCTCCTCAGTCCTGGCAGTGATGAGCTGCTTCTGTTGCTCTTAAAAGCCCCCCACCCCACCAAGGGAACTATGAAAACGATTTTTCCTTTCACCTCCCTCCTTTCTTCCAACGGATCCCCCTGTGACGTCACTGCAGTCCGCTGCCCTCGAGTTGCATGGGAAGCAGCAGAGCATCTTACACAGGAGAAAAATGCAGATGTTACGAAGACCCTACTGACTATTGACATCACCAGAATAATTGGGAAAACATATCAATCAATGAACTTTCTCTTTTCTTTCTTAATTGGTTTCCATGATCTCTTTGCGTAGTAGTCCTATTTTCCACATGCACCCTCTGCCCGGCACCGTTAACCACCCACGAAAGCACATATGCACACCATCCACTATGGTACACTTAACCTCTCAAATCACTGTAGAGAAAAAGTGTTGCCCACCATGAGGCTAAAATGCAGTTAAAACACTTTGCTCCATTAATATTTATGATTGGCTTTGCTTTCAGATTTTATCGCTATGAACCTTCAGTCCTATTATGGCAGTAGAAAAAACTTTGAAAGGTCTATTTAGCGAGGTCATAAACTTCTTGGATAACCCCTTTTTTGACTCTCCACATCATGAGTGATATAACTTGTCTGAGAGTTGTATTCATTTTAAATTACATTAATTTGCTTAAAGCATGTTTGAGCATGGTTAGGATCACAATCACACCTTGACTTGAGCTCAGAGGGGATTTTTCTGGTTGTAGGCCTCTTAATCCTATGTTTCTATAGGAAGTAGTCTACATTCGTTTTGTTATAATGATAAAAGAGCATAAATGAATCCAAGATGCCCAGTTTGGTCACCTGTGGCTAGTTTCAGAGAATGTGCTCAGACTTCCCCACACAGCTCTCCTAAAACCATCTCATCTGTTGCTTTTGTTTTCGATCTGTATAATAAATTCAACGGTTAATTGCTTTGCATAGTTCGAGGAGGTTCATTCATTAGGATGGATGTAATCCAGGCCTGACATTTATCTGACGATAAGCTTGATTACATTTGTGTTGGAGATCTGCGTATAAACTTTTTCTGCATCTGTGTCCTCAAGTCTAGCTTGCAATTTAGATACATTTCAGATTTGTTTATCTGGTTGATCTAAGTCACCATGCATATACATGTATATGAAGCTTGTTATGAATGTAGTTACATGCACTGAATGCTTTTTTTCCCCCCTCAAGTCTTCTTTTTCGTGGCTGTCTTCTTTGACAAGGACACTCATCTTATTGGCACTATTTTTGTGAGAGTATGTTTTATTTCTGCAGTAATCTGACTTAATTATTTATGCCTGATATCAAAGTGATGTGCCTTTCTGACTTAGCTAGATAAAAGCCCCTGAACTATTGAGTTCTCTATGAGCTTCGTTTGTAAGTCTACTTGTGTGCTGATTGTGTTTTCCATCTGAGGGCAATGGTCCGGATGGATTTGAATTGGTATATCACTTCATTTAATTAAGTTTTACTTTGTCACTTATGTGTGTCACAACGAGTCAGCCACTAATATTGGCCTACCTGGATGTCCACAACAAGGTCTTTTTGTCTGAGGTTTGACAAAAGCATAAATTCTAGCCACATGAATTGGATCATTTCTTATTGTGTCTACTCCAGACCTCCCATTGAAAATGGCTGTTGGATGTTATTATTAACACGTCCTAAAAGCAAAAGCAAATCTCAAAGATTATGGCAGCTAATAGATGTAAACTTTCATAAGCTGGCAACAAGGTTTCAAGTGTTTTAAAAGAAGTATAAATGTTCCACTAAAATGAAATATCATTAAGATTTCCCCCATGTCAATAAACGTTGAAGTGTGAGTTTGGATCACTTAGTTAGGTACTGGGATGGGTTGTTCTGTGGTGACTGTTCCGTATGATTTCTTGGCTCTCGTCTTCTCCAAATCAAAATTCTGACCATGCTGTCGGGGACAGTAACCTTAATACCTCACAATGTTCTCTTTTTTGTTAACTTTCAGTTGCAGTAGATTGACAGCTTTGTTTAGTTATGAATTGCAATCAAGGGGAGCAGCTGCATGAGAGAAACTAATGGTAGTTTGTACATCTCATTATTTAACAAGCCTAGCAGCCCTGCGATGCTGTGTTGAGATCCTCAGATGTTCAATCAGGCTGTATACTTCTTTTCACTATGCTTCACTATCTTCTAACTTCTGTGACCAAATCAGAGAAACTATTAGCTTTGGTAATATTTTTGAGCTATGATATGTGTATATGGAGAAAATTATTTCAGTTTATCTTTTTTCTGTTGTTGACAAATGCTATATTGGCTTTTTTTCTGTACATATTGAGGGCTTTTACAATTTTGTCTCTTGTACTATCTTTCATCCTTTTTTTAGATACCATTTTCTAAAAATTCCAATTATTCACAATGTATATTGTCTAAATAGATCTAGTCAGCATCAGTCTATAAAGACTTCCCTGTTGTCATCACTCATTCATTGTAAAAGATATATGATCTGCTGCCTGTACATTGTATATAGTTGTAAAACAAAAGCTGATCAAATTAAATAAAACCCACATGAAGAGTTAAATAATTACCTAGGAAGTATAATTGTATGCATATATGTACAAAAAAATCTTAAAAGGATGCAATTGAACTGCATTTGATTTACTATTCTTCATACTTCATTCATGATCGGATGTGTCATTTTTACTTCTTTTACAAGGGTAGTTGGTCAGTCAGTAGGCTACTTGTTGGGTTGAACCCATCTTCACAGATGTTGTCTGGATGATGTTCTGTACTACTGAGAAACCTAAGCACAGTGCTGCATAGCAGCAGCAGAAGTGGCACCTTGCTTCATCTGCTTCCATCAAACGCCTCATGTAGCCACACCCTCCTACGAAGATTAGCAGGTTAATTGGTTTCTTGCCAGGATGTAACTCTTCCTTCTGGCCTTACGTGTGGTGGAGTGTTCTGCACTCTTGACAATTCGCATCTATTAAACTTTAAACTCAATTAAACTCAACCTACAAATTGATTCGTGGAATGATGCCCCTTGGTCTTGGTGTGTTCGCTCGCATGGTTGCCTCGTTACTTTTTTGTCTGCCATGCAGCATCTTCCTAAAAGCATCATGTCTCAGCCAAGCAAGGCCATTACTATTTTTTCCCCATTATGGCCAGTGGGTTTAAATTGGAATAGATTTCTAGCCGAACAAGAGCCGGTAGAAGTTTTATTATGTGCTAAGTGGTACCAGATACAGAGCAGCTGTGTCCTTCCCTTGGTCTGAACAGTACAGGGCTTTCTCTTGGCTTCCTTTCTTTACTTTCGTCCCTTATCGCTGATGTTATTTGCCTCTGCATGGCACACCTTTCAGTCTCTGATATGAAAGGTGGGGCTGTAACACATCATGACAAATTCATCTGAGCCCTTTCAAATTCGATGTTACTGTTAGGATTGGAGGGCAATGGATTTGCTTTTTTTTCCCCAAGTAGGATCTTTTAAATTTTGTGTTTCCAGAGGGCTGCTTTACCAGCCTCAAAACTAACTCAGACAAAACTGTGTTACAAGCTAATAGCCACAAGGGGGAGCTGTGCAAAACGGAAGGCTGATGGGATGGGAAAGGAACTTTCATACATCTATTCCTGAATGTTTTTGTTGGTGTTGTTTGTATTGTCTTATTCAACCAGTATGTACCCTTGTTAATCACATCTGATCAGTTCTTTCAATGATACCGTAATTCATGCAGTTTTAAATGTACAAATGGAAATGAACTCAACATAAGTGCTTTGGACACTGTAACTTAAAAGGAAGAAAAGAAACGGAAACAAATACCCATCAGCGGTGTGATCAGCGTTTGAAGTGATATTAGTATGTGTGTGTTTGTGTGTGTGAGTGTGTGTGTGAGAGACAGAGAGAGCGAGAGAGACAGGAAATAATCATGCTTGAGAGAGCGTGATAGTTTGTGACATGTCTTTTATCTAGATAGGACATGAGTTTTGGCTGCAATTTCAACTTTCAGCTTCTGAGCTGCATGTGAAAACCAGTGTAAATAATGTCATTTCTACTCTTGACCTGAGACTCTTTTTGAAATGCAAGAAAAGTTCAAATTATAAAATCTGTCACACCGCCTTCATGGGTCAGTACTAACATGTACAATAGGAAGTTGTTCAGATAGTCCTCACAATACTGTTAATGTTTTTAAGGGGGTGATGAAAGTGCACATCTGTCATTTGGATAAATTGGATAATTGATTTTTGTTTTTGTTTTTTTGTTTTTTTTGTTTTTTAATTTGTCGGGTGAATTCAGTGTGTAAAGGGCTTGGAAAAGCATCTGAATTGCCACCATGTTCACTTTCCCTGTTGAATCAAAAAAAAAAAAATGCATCCATTGTATTTTGAAAACAGAATCTGTTTGTAACCCCCAGGCCTGTCCTGACTGTAAAACAATATGGTAACTGATTTGTTGTGGGAGGGTGGAGGCATGAGGTTCACTTTTTCCAGTCAAGTTTGACATGTCGAACTGAATCCCAGTTCCATGGCTTCAAGGTGAGTGTGAATGTCAGACTGAAAGTATGAAATGATGATTAAAGATGAGAAGTTGTAAACTATTAAATGGGATATTTTCAATTTATGCTGTGTATTCTTGTCTTTGGGTTGGAGAAAATGATCAAGCGAATAAAAAGTCAAATAAAAATATAGTTGAACTATGGTAGTTTGTTTTCTTGGTTTGGAGTGTTGTGTAGTATGACCTATTAAAAATGAGTACAAGCCTTATATGGGCTTTAAAAAAAAAAAAAATTTTTAATTTGTCAGCCATCAGGGATTTTTCTATATTAAAGTAGCTTTTTTTTTTTTTTGATCACCTCTTTTTTTATCAGACTGGGACAGCACAGTGGTCATATTTATGTAATTGTTGCATTAAAGATACCTTGACCTTTAATTTGCTGCATTAGACATAAATTTTATTAATAGATTGTCAATTGATTTTTTTACTGAAAATGTACTATATCAGAATGTATATCAACATTTCAATATACAGTTACATATACCAACCCCTTGCTCAACTGATTTCTTTATTATATGATAATGAGTACATGTATATATGGCATTTGATAATTTTTTAAAGATTGCCATTAATTCATAAAAATATCAGTATATTGAGAACTAAATTCTAAATTGTGAACTGAGTAATAGCAGCCATGTATGTGCATTTATTAAACCCTTAATAACACAAAGGACCCAAACCTTCCTCGCCTTTTATGTGTAGTTAGAGAATGAGTGGGTCTCTGAAGAGCTGAGGTTTAGGCAGAGTCAAAAAGCCTTATTTCCATAGAAGACATTTTGACATGTAGTGAGAAAACAGTGGTGTACATGATAAAATGAATGATGGCTGAGTTTCAGGTTATTGTTCATGCTGGCTCACTGTTTCATGTCTGACTGGGACACAACAGAGCCTTATGCTTTTAATATCACCTTTGCTTTTCTATGACAAGTCAACGTTTCTGCTGGGGAACGGGCTTGTTCCTTAACTGAGCTAGGAGTTCACACTTTTTACTTTATTTACCATCTCAAATTAAATAGTTTTAGCGTCCTTGTGGAAAAGTGATTTTGGTCTTCACAACATAAAGGTAAGTAACAGAAATTCACAAATGTCTCAGTTTGAAAGTAGAATTCAGAAGACAATAATTACACAAGCTATGTATTTCAGCTAAAGCTACAGAAATTAGCTTGTCTTATGTTAAAACTGTTAGTAGTTTAGGTCAGTTTGTGTAAATTGTACAGTGAAAAGTGTGTAAAAAGACGGAGAGGCTAATCAGTTTGAATGCTAACGTTTGTAGCTAACGTTTGGCGTTAGCAAAAACATAATGTAGCTAGTTAGCTTAACGTTAGCTTTAAAAATTCATTTATTCATTTCATCTCATTTAAAGATAGAATTTATAAACCACATAAATCCGATATGTATTTGTTCTAATAAGGCGTGGTTAAAATGTAAATACAGAATTATTTTAATGCTAATATACTTAATAGTTCTTAATAGAACTACGTTAGCTACTCGGGGGTTGCCAGATAAGAAATTAAGGTCAAGTCATTTTTAAAGGTTCAGATTTTCTTTTTTATAATAAACAATCTGCAGTATCTATGTTATTGTCATATACAAACCAAAACCAAAACACATCTGCTGTTACAAATGGCCGGTCAGTAGGTCATGCAATAATGTTAAAGAGTCATTCGTAATCTATGTTTGCAGGCCTGATAAGTTGCTAATTGTAACTGTTAATATTGGTCCAGATGTTTCACGGCTCTTTTCCAGAGTTTAAAAAAGACAAATTAAGTGTCACATACTGGAGGGGCCTAAACACCTGCTGAAGGTATTTTCTCAACCTGGCAACCCAAACGTTATTCTAATTATTGGCGCAAACCTAAAACAACTGTAATTATGTATTACGCATTGATGAAGTCAAGTTATAACTAGTGCATCATTTATGGGAAATTGAACTGAATATTATCATATTAATTTTATAAACAAATCTATAATCCATATGGTGATTTCTGGTTAAAATCAGCATCAAGTGGTTAAACACTTCAGATTAATACCACCCGCCTCTCTGCTCAGAAAGGGGCAGTGGCTGATGAATAATAAATCGTCTGAACCCGCCCATGTCATGTTTATTGATCAGCTCTCCGGCAGGCCCAGCTGACAGCAGTCAGATCCAGGCTGGATATGGCGTCTCTGCACCGGATGAATTTTCAGCTCTCCCTGGGAATCCGACAGTCGCCCACCGGGACTGCGCCTCTTGGTTTCTGTCGCTCTTAATACGGATCATACATGGCGATGGAGGACGAGGACCGGAATGCGAATAACACGACGGGCATCAAGAAAGGAGGTGATGTCGGAGATAACGGGGCTTGCATAGACAGGCAGCCGGACACGGTGGTTCACCAAGCGGGGCTGAATCAGACTGCAGGACGCGGCAGCCGCAGTGGACCCGGAGCTGCTGCTGCAACGGGGATCCGAGTCCTGAAGGCAAGTCATACTGAGGGGGTTTATGTTGTTGTGATGCAGTATGAGATCCACACAAATGTCTCTATATTGTGTTGCAAGTCAAGGTTTTTTTCATGCATTGCAGTGGGTGATTCAAACAGGGCAACGTGTATGAAGGCATCCTTGTAATATTATATAAGGGCTGTGATATCTTGTGATTGATATTCTCTGGTTGATGATTGATCTGTGGATGATTGCCATTAAATGAGGAATGTACCAGAGCCAATTAACACACACACACACACACACACACACACACACACACACACACACACACACACACACACACTGTAGGCTGTAAGAGCTTTTATTTGAAGGCCCATTGCTTAACAGTTCCTCTATGACATTTTAGGAGAAGACACATGATGTGTAATGACATATAAAGTCCCTGAGGTAGCAAGGCAGTGACACACACACACACATTCAAACACAGACACAAAATCTCAGCTCTGCTATTCAGTTAATGTGCATGCATTACTCAGTTATTGTATGTGAAGCAAGGGTGCACATCAAAATCATAAAATAAAATAGGTCACCCTGTTAAAAAGTGCATAATGCTCGAAATAAATTGCAGATCTTTCTTCAGATTTCATTAAGCTACCATATATTGGCTGTGAAACCATTCACCCGTAATTCAGTCAGTGGGAAGGGGCGATGCTTGCTAGTCTTTTTCATGCCTGCTATCATCAACATAAACTAGATAATCAAGTTGCCTTTTTGAGGATCAGTAAGGAAATGGACCCTGGAGTGTTAATTAAATCCAGAATCACATCCAAATCCTAACTGCCTGCCTGTCTTTGCTCAATTATGGCCATGTTTGTTGATTTGCTCAAGCAAAAGATACAGTTTATGTTACAGTTACGTACCGTATCATCATGAAGTCATCAAGGGACCTCCACTACAAACTGAAAAACTGAGCTCGATCATTAGGCGGTTAGGAAAACATACAGTATATTTAGCTACTGCTTTCTGATTAAGGACAGGTTGACTACACATGTATGCTCCAGTTCAGTGCAGCCCTGCTTCACATTCACACAGTGGCACATATCCACACCTGGGAGCTGCCCAGTGGGGCCGCCCAGTGCATCTGTAGTCCACTGCGCTCACCACTGAGTGATTTCGCAGTAGCAAGCAGTGGTTCGTTGCCTCACTTCAGACACACCTTGACAGCAGCTGATGAGGAAAGGGTAGGGCACTTTCACTGTGACCCGGTTTTTCAACAGGTGTAGAATTTAAACTAACCCCTCTTCACTTACCTCCCTGCCTATCTGGAACCTCTGGAATAATGCTGTTCTAGCTATAATCTAAAGAGTGAAAGTGAAAGCTTGTTCTTGACCTTGGACATAAAGGTTTAACAAAATAATCTTAACTCAAGGTCCACTGAGCAAACTCCATTTGTTGATGAAGACCATGAAATGCAGTTGATGGAGATAATTCTCTAATAACAGAAATTGAGTTTAAAAATTCAATGAACACAAATCCAAGTTGTTATTTAGATTATTCAGATTCAGTAGTGCATGACAGTAGTTTGCAAAAAAAAAAAACTAAAACGTATTAAAGAAATATTAAAATTAGCTTATATTCACTTTTGCAAAGAGCATAACATTAGAAAGATATGTTAAAAATATGTTTTTAAAATGCATGTTTGTTACTAATGTGAAACTGGCAAACCATGTAAACAAAATAAGTTTTCTGTTTGACATCAACTACTGCAGCTGGTGAAAGGATTTCCAAATTAATTGATTAGCTTAATCCAAAACTAGCAATTTATTTTAAATCAATCAATTTTAAAATCATTTATTAAACAATAATTCCATACTTTTTGTTACAGCTAAAATTGGGTTTTGACAGTTGCAGAAACAAAATAATTATTTCATTGTCATTTTAAAAGCTCTATTTGGGCTGTGGAAAGTTGTGACAGGATAATGACCATAACAAAAATACCTGTTTTGACCCTAACTTCAACTTCTGAATAGAATTGTTCATGCAGTCAGATGATATTTCTTAACTTGGGTTTTTACATAGTTTTGGTAAAATAATTCATAAGAATAAGTTCTCATGTATTAATTATATGCAATATGTGTGATTGCATGTTGTTTTATTGTGTACATGTATTTGTTATTATGTTTTGCAACTGCAGCCATAGTGTAACTGCTGGTCAGCAGACAGTTCTTTTACTCGCTGAACTACTCTTCTTTGGATGAATTTTGACATATTTCTCCTTATCCTGATATATCACAATCAGCATCAAATTGCTTACAATTGAATGAGGTGAAGAACTGTATTGACAACACCTTTAATTCACAACTAGATGTTCTCCAGACTTGTGCTGTCATATCCTGTCTGTGAATATTTTGAAAGGTGTGGGGTCCTGAACAAATTCCCACATCACGTACAATATGTAGAATAGTGGATAAATATCTTTACCTCTTGGACCAAGTGACAAGTTGTAATGCCTTTGTTGTGCCTGTGATGGAAGTCTTTTGTAAACAGCTGATGTCACTGGCATTTTATCATTTTAGCACAACATCAGTCCTTATTAATGTCAAATTTAGACAGTCAAGCGTTGCGTAATTTTCAGGAAGAATGTTAGGCTACTGTGCATCCGGCTAACATTGCCACAAAATTAGAGCAAGAACAAACAACAACAACATGATATTCTGGTTCTGTTAGTAATGCAGTCACATACTGTTGTCTGTCGTCAATGAGAAAGGTAACAGAACGAGTTGCCCACGAGTTGGACCAGCTCTGACACTTATGCTGTTTCATATTTGTCCTATTACATATTTATTTATTTTATTTTATTTTATTTTTATAGCCTTTTATGTTCCAGTACTGACGCTTTAAAACCACACTTAATGAGAGTTTGTAGATTACTGAGATTATCCAATTGCTAGCTACCAGCACAGATATTGTGTAGAAGTAAAGCCACAGCACCTCTGGGAGGGTCAACAATATGTTTTGAGCCACCCTCAAGCTTTTCAGACAACCCATAGCTGTTAGACATGCTGATACTGTATGTATCTAGTGTCAGTCTCTGTGTTAAATTCACTCTTTCTGTGTCAGCAGCGCAACATGAAGCGGAATGGGAGTCGAGGCTGCGTGACAAGAAAGACCAGATTTGGATCACGAGAGCGGGACTGGCTGAAGGGGGACACCCAGCGGGGCTGTGTGTGTCTGTATGGGGGGACAGTGGACCCCCAGCCACCTGCCTCTGGCCCACAGGCTTCGTCCACCCCTCAGACAGACCTGCAGTTGGTGCTCTGCTCCACCAGTACCACAGTGGAGGAGCTGTGTGCTCAGAGGGACGGACAGGGACTCTATGTTCAGCTTCATGGAGACCTAGTCAGGTAAATACACACTAAGTTAAGTCATTAAAGTAAAATTTTAAAATTTTCATGTGGGAAAATGTCTCCTCTGTATTTGAGCCATGTTAACAATTAGGCATAAAATATTAAAAATAAAGTTATGATGGCTGCCATGACCTTCATTGGTCAAAGCCATGGCAGGAGTATTTTAATACCTGGCGTCCCTTCCAGAGCATTCAATATGCCGTAGTTCTGCATCAGTGTCTTCATTGGATCTATTCTATTCACTGTGCACCGAAGCATTTGACAGCTCACAGCATAAAGTATTATCACGTACTAACATGGAAATGGAAACAAAGTGAAAGAAATAAAAAATGACTCGAAGCATAAAAAGATGTTTTGAGTTGCAGTTATATGAGTATAATGCAATGAAACATGCGATGTTACGCGTCTGGTTTCGACAGCTGCATAGGTTAAAATGGAAGCACATCTCCTCCATCAGACACAAAAAGCACAGCTGCAATGGGTATAATGGCATAAAATAACATAAAATCAGGGTAAAATAGAAATTTGTAAGTGTTATTTTTTAAAATAAATGCCCTCATGTCTTTTCTATTTAGATAATATAAGAACGCTTATACCAGGCCACAACACTGGGAACCTGCTGCTGTTCCCACAATGTCCCATACTGCCACAGCACCTCACCCAGGACACATGACTGTGTGCCTTTCTCAGCTCCACAAGACATATGTTGACTGAAATAGCAAATGACCCCTTGATTATCTGTGAAAGGATAAAATGCTGGTCCAGTGATCCATGACTAGGAAAGCATCTGGGCTGTTCCTTCTTTGCCTTTCTGGGAAAGCCTGTGTCAAGATATTAGAGAGAAGTGAAATCTCACACGGGGGTATGAGCATAAATACCAGTAGGTGGTATTATAGTAGAGAATTGAAATGGTTGTGTTAGTGAGCATTAATGGCTTGGAAGATCATGCCATAAACGTACTGCAGATAACGCTCTGGAGGTTGTTAATCACTTAATTGACTGGTAGCTAATGTTGTTATCAACTAACAGCATGTGAGCCAACTTCATTATATCTGTGCTGATTAAAAGCTGTAGGCATTGCAGAGTAATGCAGACTGGTAATAAATGAAAGGCTTTTGGTAAGCGTGGGGATATAGGCAGTGCTGGTTCAGTTTACTATCCAGCTGTGCAGCACTTAAATTGCAGTCTGCCAGTGGGCACGGCCAAGTGGATTTAAATTTAATATTTAAGTCTTCAACATCCAAAAACAAGACTTAGGTGACTTAAATCCTGAGATTTCTGTTCATGTAGAGAAAAATTCCATTCCTACAGACAGATAGCACAGACAAGTCAAGGTTTTATTAAATGCATTAAATGAAAAAAGTACATATGTTGATGAAAAATATGTGAGCCCGGACTCCTGTCCTGTATTAGTTCTCCTTCTAAATCATCGCTCTTTATTGATGAATGTGTAAAAGGTTTTATTACTGGGATTGCTAATAGATGCATGTGCTGTATAAATGAGTATCTGAAACATGCAAAGCTGTTGGCAGTACTGAGACAAGAACTGAAGAAGGATTTGTAACTAAGGGCACGATGGAAGGGATGGAAGCTTTTTTTAGTGATTGTCTTTTTTTAGCTTGTAATAATGTGCTGCTTACAGGAAGCAATGGTCTGGGTTCTTTCCTTCTTAAGAAACAATGTATTCTCATTTGGACAAACTCCCTCTAAAGATACATTTAGTGAGGCAGTGAAGTAGATGGAGGACATCCATCCTTCTGTTCATCCTGTTTTGAACCACTTATCCTGGTCAGGGTCACAGTGCCAACGAGGGCAGCAGAGCGCTCCACTGTTCTTTTTCCCAGCAACAGACTCTTCCTTGGGGATCCCTAAGTGCTCCCAGGACAGATGGGATATGTAATCCCGCCAACATATTCTGGGTAGGCCTGGGGATTCCTCCCAGTTGATCAAGCCCAGAGTGCTTCTAAAGGGAGGCTCCCAGACATCTCAACTGGCTCCTCTCAGAGGAGTTGGCGACTTGATAACATGGGACTCCCAAATCACTCAGCTCTTCAATCTGAAGTGTAAAGTGAGGCCAGCCACCTTGCAGACAAATCTCATCTTGTCTGCTTGTATCTCAAATCTGTATGGTGATTGCACCCAACCCTACCCAGAACCATGACCGGTGTCAACCACTGGAGTCAGTCTTGATAAATTTAGTGAATGCTTCAGGTCAGGTGACCCCTGTTGCTTGGCAAGTCACAACTCAGATAAGTGATGCAGGGCCGTGGGCTTGCCACTGACAAGGCGAAGGTTCGTGGCTGAATGAACGGTGTGTTGGACAAGGGGAAGGGTTGGAACAGATTGGGCATTGTGAACACTGGCACCAGAAAACAGCTGATGATTTTATCTCGTGTTCATTACCGCAAGATTTTGCTTGAATGTATTTTGGACTGCTATGTGGCTGAGATTTGTTTTTATACACAGTGTTAAGCACAGATTTGGCATTTAGCAGCCTTTTTGAAAGTGATGGCTACCCACAAATAATGTGATTTGGACTGTAAATTCTAAGTTTTGCTCCATTATGGTCTGATTATTGATTTTCACAGGAGGTACCTGCCAATACAGTACAAGGAGAGCAATTAATTAATACATTTACACAGTTGGGAATATTTCTTTTCTTCTGCTTCTTTTGCTAACAAGGACCTCCTTCTCTCAGCACTTGGTCTTTATGGTAAGAAACTGAAACCCTGCTAAATGATCTGTGATAGCTGAGGCATCACATCTCCTACCAACTAATAAAATGTAACGTTAGACCCCTGATGAAATTAAAACACACTTCTCTGATCTTTTTTTTTTTACTTGCGAATCAAGTCACTTTTTGCACTCCCTGTACTTTCAGTTATTTTGGCTCATTATGTCCTGGAGGAAACCTCCCAAAGGGATTAATAAAGTACTCTGTCTGTCTGTCTGTCTAGACCACTACTGAGGTTGCAGGTGAGTGGAATCATGCTGGCAATTAGCATCACAAACTAATAATAATTGTAATGAAGTTAATCAACCACTGTCACCCACACAGTCCAGAGATGTCTAATTATCCAAATTAAGTGGAAACACCTGTGTGGGTACACCATTGTTTCGTAGGGATTTCTGTAAACCCCTCCTATCCCTGTTACATGGGCTACTGGGTATGTCTACAATAAATTGTGAGACACATTTCCAGAGTTTGCTGCATAATTTACCTTCCACCCTGAGGACGGATGAACCCATTGGGTGGCATTTGACAGAGCTTTAACAGCTTCTTGCGGCATTGCCCAAGGTTGAAGGATTTGTGAATAAATGAGGCATATCTGTGCTAAGTGTAAGCATCAGTGGGGATGGTTAGCAGCAACTGTCAGTCATCCTTCTCTTGTGGACTGCTGCCTCAATCTGCCTCAATCTTGCATCGAGGTGTTGAGGCCATAGCTGTCTGAAATCAAATAACATAATCAAATCATAAAGGGTGATAGAGGGAAGATGGCCTTTGGCTTGGGCAAGGGTATATTTGTTTGCCTACTGTGCTTAGGTATCAACAGGTATATTCATTGGTCTACTTTAAGATTAAAATATTAGTCAAATAATTTTCCTAACATTAACTTATAGTCTTCCTTGTCCAACACCTTATAAGATAGACCTCTGACATGAAAAAGCATTTGAAGTCACGAAAGTAGATGGCTCAGACTATCACTCGAAACAGTTACCAGTAAGGACAAGCTTTTCAGGAGATGAGTCAGCATGAGTAAATCCCAGGCCTTTGTTTTGACCATTTTCAGCTGATCAGGTTGAAAGCGAAAGTATGAGTTGCATTTGCAGTTGTGCTTGGAAGACCTCCTTCATACAGCCACACAATAAGCATTTATGTGAAAGGCTGTTTATATCAGGCTAGAGGTATATCAGGAAGAATCCTTAAAGTAATTACTAGTGGACCAAAATGATTTTCTCAGATTGCATCAAATGCACAGTTGAAGAAACAGGTGTTCCTCTTGTTATACCACTTCTCCTTTTCTTTGGTCCTGCAGGAGACTGGATCCCTCTGAGCGTCCACTCCAGATGGTGTACGACTACCTTACAGCTATGGGTTACGCAGACCCTGTGCGGGTGCAGCAAGAAGCAGCCAACTCAGACCTCAGCTGTTTGATCCGTTTCTACAGTGGTGAGTACTGACCCACAGGGTCCCAATCTTTACTATCTGCTGCTGCCTAGTGGGGTCTGGCAGGAGCTCTGTGTCTTTCTCTCACCTGAAGGCATAAAAACAGGCTGCAGCAGGTAAAATGTTCCAAAACAGTTTTATCACTATTTAATCACTTCTATTGTGATCTCGTGTCCGTGTATGCTTGAAATTGTTCATATGGTCAGCCATGATTTTCCTTGCTCCCTGACAGTCATGTCTATATTGTTATTCACTACAGCCTGGGATACCACAAACACACACCTATCATGGCTTTATGATCAGTGACTGACCAACCTTCATCCTGTGATGTCTCTCAATCCCCATGTGGCCTGCCTTTCACATGCTGCTGTCAACATGCTGCCATGACCCTGGGACTTGAGTGACTAAGTGTCCCTGTGTCAGTGTGATATATTAATGCAGTAGCAGAATGGATGTGACTCTTTGGAGAACCCAGTGACAAATTTGCATATCTGCATGTGTCTTAATACAGCTCACATAAACCCACAGACATCTCTAGCTCTCTTCATCTGAGTCTGTGCATTGGTCTAGTGATACTCTTACAGTAGCAGCAATTAAAGGATTTGCCATTAGGGGTAAATGGTGAACGATGTTCTGTAATGTGTTTCCACTTAATAAACCGACTGATATTCCTGCTGAGTCAGTGGAACTCCTTATGTTTGGAGTTAGAACGGCTCACATGCTGCTGCACCAGAGGAAGAGGAAGACAGAGCAAACTGCAGCAACTAAAGGGCTCACATGTAATTCCTCCCACATAAAGAACACAACCCTCCTTAGATTGAAATGCAGTGCTGCCACACTGAATAAAAACACAAGCTAAACACAAATGTCCACAGCTTTCTGTTAAAATTCTGTGGTTGACTGGGCACCCATGAGGAGACTTTAAAAATCCTGACTAACTATGAAGACTTAGCAATAGATTTAATTTCAATTTTGAGCATGTTCAGATTGTCCAGTTGTAAAAATGTAACGTCAACATGTAAAGTCGACACCAAAAAGTCACAGCAGATTCAAACCCAAAAACTTCTTGCTGTGAGGTGACCCATTGCACCAACATGCTGCCCAAAAACAATGTCACATATTATGTTTGATGTATTTGTGAGGCTTCTGAGGCTTTTTTCATGCTCAGTTGGGAAGCGTAAAATGTGAATCCTAGAATTCTGTGTAGTATGAGAGACCATAACGTCCTGCTTGATCTATAGACAAGGGAGTAGTGAAGAGTCTTGATTATCATTTTCATCAGAACAAAATTCTGTGCAGCAGCGGTATGTTTTTTCTAACTTTTGCCAGCTTCTTTAAATGAATACAACTTTGTCCTTTATGTCTGATTGGTAAAACAGCTGATGTTTGTTTGTTTAGCTGTCAGATCTTAAGCTCACTGTGGCTTCAGTCTTATTCCTAGTCCTTTTTGTGTCCAGTGGAAGCTTAACTGTTGTTTGCCCCTTGCCAACATGAGAACTGATCGGATCTTGGCTACTATCAGTAGTCAGGCCACATTGGTCAGAGTCTCGCCAGGCCCCATGGAGACTTCCTGCCTCCTTTTGTCAACTCATGGGAAAAGAGGACCAGTGACAAGGCATGACTGGTACTCAGGCACTCTTGATACACTGCCAAGGCGGAGAGCACAACTTCATTTGTCCGTTTGCTGCCCTTAGAACTGAGGAGGTAGTAAGATGTGACTGTTTTGGAGTATAACTTGCAGGCTGTTGTGGTTGTGTTGAATTAGCTCAGTGTCTCAGTCCCCATGCTGGTGTTCAGCTTTCCAGTCATACAGCTTTACCAGTAGCCCTCAATTTCTGGCTGCCACAAGGTAACCCTGGTTTTTCATTCCCACCCACAGTGGTGTTGTAGGTGGGCTGTGATGTATTGTTGAAACACACAACAACAGCCTTGTTCTGAGATCCTTCTCCCAGGTGCTTGCTTGTCTAACAGCTGTTGTCAGGGGTAATGATCTGACTAAGCAGCTGAGGGAAACTGCGGTCCATCAGTAAAGACTACAGCCACTACAGAACCACCTGATGTGGTGCACTGCATATGTCAGCTCTGCATTTAATAGGTTTTGAGAATCAACATCGCTGCTGGTCAAACTGAAAGCAGTCATAAGATAAACCCGAGGCGTTGCAAGTTGAACAAAGGGTGTCTAGCCATGCAGATAGTTTTGGATTTATGTGCTTAGGTATTACAATAACTGTCACGACCACAATACAATGGATGTGAATGATTTTTGTTTATGGTGCTCTCTGCCTTTGAAAAATGACATAAAAAATTCAACAGCAGCTTGTCTTTCCAGAAACAATATCTGTGACTCTGAATAATCCACAGTCCACATTGTTAACAGTTTGGGTGAACTGACTGACTGTAAATAATATTGCAAAGAAGAAACATATTTCTGCCACGAAGTGTCTGTTTTCTGATCTTTCCCCCCTTCTTTTTTTCTGTCAGAATACTGCCTAGGTTTACTTCTTCTGGCCAAAACATTCAGACATTGCTCTTTGGTTATACCTCTTAGCTCACAGGCATACAATCAGTGGCATGGGGCCACAAGTACATATTGGTTTGTTATAATAAGTCAGTGGTCTGCCTGCAAATAGAGGGGCTTGCTTTTATTTTATGTGTAGATGTGCACATTTTCCCATTTTCAAAGGCTTTTTGTTTCTCTGAGGCCATTGTAGTGTTTGTAGTACAATGCAGCAGGTAATTTATTAAACGTCCCCATCCCTTTATTTGTTCAGGAAACTCATCTCGAACCATCTCCACCCTCCCGGCTTCCCACACACACACACAGACCCTCCCGCTGTGGTGCACAGATGAGATGAAAACAAGGACAGAGGAGTAAACATTTCCAAATGCTGACTCAATAAAAAAAAGCTGCAAGTGAAAACAACTATAGGGACCTGAGGGCCAGTGGTTCTGTGTCGGCCCATGCAGCTGCAGTACAGACGGGGGCCTGCTGTAAGCTCTACCACTTGTCCACCAGGCCCTGATCCTCCTCTGCCTGGGTGATCTCTGTTTTACATCTTAGAACTTCAAGACCTGAAGCACTGTGAACAGTACACGTCAGACCCACTGTCAGTGTTAGAGCAGAAGGAATTAAGTCATCTGCAAGCAGCGTGAACTCACCTAATAAGTTATTGATTTAGCCGGAAATGGAAATTAAACCTAAGCAAAGGATGTCCTAAGCTGTGATGACATGGACGGTGAACCAATGTCTGAAACTGTGAGGGTCAGTGGTTTATCACTGAGTCATAATAATCATGTCCTGGAGGAACAGAAAGACTAAAAGCACAGTGAGTAACCAAGCACAAGGTTGCTTCTTCATTTTATGGTATAAAGGGAGAAAGAATTGGTTTACAGGGACAAAAGTGGAGTGGCAGTCAGACTGATATTTAAGAAAAAATTTAAAAAAAAATTAAAAAAATTAAATTCTATTCAAACGCGGGCTCCCACAGAATTGCCCTGAGCAACAGAGCTCTGCAGAGAGCAGGCTCTTGGTGGTTTCCTGACAGCTCCTCCTTGTAATATGTGATGGAACTTTGTTTCTCCCAAGGATTTCCTCTTTCTCATTACAAACTTGCAAACTGTCCATCATCCTAGACTCATGGTCAAGTCAGATGGCTTACTGCTGCTGATAAATATCCACTATTTTAGTGGTCAGTTTTACTGTCATCTGTTTTTAAATGTAGTTTTCACTTCTCATCATCCATCTGTGTTGTGCACAGTGCAGACTTACTATATTTAGAATCAGAATAGAATTTTAAGAAAGTTTAAGAAAGAGGGTTTTTTTAATGGAGGTAAATACTGACCACCAACAGGAGGCATCTGGGTGGTGGGTTGAATTTGAATTTGCTGCCAAAAAGAGCTTGCTGTTCTGAGTGAAATCAGACTGTGCTTCCGCCTCCACTGACCCCCTACTGCATGCTAACGCAATCTATGCAATCTTGAGCAAGACAAAAAGGCTCTGGGATACAGGGAGTATTGTGTTCAACTGGGTGCTCAACAGTTACATGAGATTAAAACCAGGTTAAAAAAAGTATAAACAACCTCCAGACCAAGACCAGTAGCTACAGACTAAAACTGTTGATTGAGAGATCGAGAGAACTGAGATTAAAATTGGCTCCATGAACAACCGCTTTACCTGTTTTGGGATAAGAGTAATTATCCTTATCCCTCCTACAAAGATGAATCATTTTTAATGGAAGCTTTTTCATTGTTCATTTTTTCTTAAGAGGTTTTGCAGGAGAGCACCCACTTTAGTTGATGTCAGAGTGGTGCCAACTCTTTCTCGATTACTCACCGAGAACCCTGCCACCTCTCTCTTCCCTTCTGTCCCTTTTTGCATCTGTTTCTCTGTCCATTTTCATTCTGCAGCAATAAGGGAGCAGGATTTGACCTTTCGTGGCCTTGTTGCTCATCTGGCATGCCATGTGAAGTGAGATGTCACTGAGTTTCCTGGCAAGTGAAGGCTACAGCCACACTTGAGCTGAACAGAGGAGAGATAAGAAGTCGTACAGTCGACTTTCTGATCTGTCACTTGTCACACCGTCCCTGTGGTTTGGCGGCATCTCCAAGGAGGTGGTTTGACAGATTGATGATTAGTTTAGTGGAGGCAGCGTGGCCTCTCCGTGGCCCTGCAGTCTCCCATAGTTTCAACAAAAACATCCTACAACAGAAAACAGTGTTACTCAACATCTATGACCATGTCGGTAAACCCCTCTGCAGCCACAGGGAATGGTCAACATTATCTGTCATCAGGCGGATGGGATTGATGTGGCCAGCTTCCTGCAGAGCAGCGGAGGTTGCTGGAGACAGTATGGAGGTTTACCTTCTCAGATTGAACTCTGATTTTGTGAACAACCTGTTTCCCTTGAAACTAATAGCCATGCTGACCTTGAGGGATATCATGTGTGTTTGCTTTAGAAGTTGGCTCTTTATGGCTCGGACTTGTGTGATATTGCGTAAATAGGCCAATGATTTTCAGATAGGTGGTTGTATTGGTATGGAAGTGCAGAAAGCGTATATGTATGTGTGGATGCCTGTATGCTCACACTGTGAATGTGCACCTTTCAAAGGCTTCTTTATATTTAATGTGAAACTTCCTTTGACATTCACACTTTGGTAGACCTTGCAGATGCTGAATTTTGTTTTGCCACTGCCTTTTGAAACTTAAAGCACTTTTAGAATCAAGTTTCTGTATCTCCTAATGTTTGGTATTCCTTGGTAGGGCTGGAGAAAATGATCGTATGAAAATGATATTTTAATTATTTATTCTGCCAATGATTTTCTTTGGCAAAAATAGCCATCAGAGTATATCACAGGAAACAAGCACTTTTTTTTTTTTTGCATTTTAGCTTAAATAAAAAATGACTTTTTGTTAGCGATTAATTTTCTGTCTATCCACTAATTGATTAAATGACTAATCATTTCAGCTCTGCTGCTATGCAAGTCAAAGATGCTTCAAGCGTGCTCTAGTTGTGAGTCTGTGTTGCTGTAGCTGTGAGGTAATTCTCACACTGAAGCACAAATAATTGATGCTCTGCCTCATATCAGTCTTTGTAAGATGACCAGTGTTGCACAAATTCAAAAAAGCTTTAGAAATTAAAGCAGTGTGACTTTAAAGAAGGGGGAGATTGTACCTTGTAGATTATGATGTTACCAACCCACTTTCTCGCTGGTTCAAGGGTTATTTAAGAATTCTTTCTTGCAATATGGACGTTCAAAACATTGATGAATGTGAAAAGACTCTGTGTTAGCATCCTGCAGGTGGTGCTCTTAAGAATACAGCCCTTTGACAGCAGAACAAAGCAAAGCGTGGCGTGTGCTTGTTCCTGGTGATAAACTGTGAAGCCACTGAGAGCATCCTGTCAACCAGTGTCAGTTTGTAGCGAGTGGGTGCGTGATGATGAGTTTATTGATGTGGATACTGCAGTGGGCGAGTGTTTTGCTTAATTACTTGCTTTAATTAATATATTATCTCTGGCTTATTCTAACTTACTCTTTCAGCTGTCAGCTGTATTCTGTAACTCTTTGATGTTGTTGACAGTAAACTACTATTACAAATACTCTAATGAAGTATGTGCTAAAAAGAATGTGTAGTATTTGGCATGCGGCTGCTCATGTGCTGCATCTGTCTCTACAACACTTGGAGAAGGGATTTATGTGTGGATTTCTTGCATGGATTTAGGAGCCAGTCCTTGATCGTAATTCCTTTCGTCCTCATGGTAATGCACAGGAAATTGCAATGACACAGATATAATGCCAATAATACCAAATAGTGGCATCGTTTTGGTTCAGATATTGAAAAAATATTTTTTAAATACCTTAAATACAAAATAAGTCAGACTTCTCAAATGTTAAGAAGAAGCACCTATACAACATCTCTGCCTCAATAAAATACAATGTAAAATTGGCAAAATTATTATTAAAATGCAGTACCTCACCAAACAGTAAATAAAGAATAATCTGAGCATTCAAAGGTCCATACAAAAAGAGCATTGTGATTCAATATCTAGCCCCATGTCCTGGTGTTTTCCTCCTTTCACATACAGTAGATCACTACTACCCACCACTGACCCTGTGAAGATTCATGTTTCTTATTTTCTCTTTGAGTGAGGGGACGCCCAAGGATCAGTCCCAGCTATCGATTTGCCAGGTGGCCAGTTTGTTGACAGAGGCACTCGCATTGTTCATTATCAGTTTTCCTGGCAAAGAAAAACATGAGCAGCCTTTCATTTCATTTGAATGCCCTTGCGAAGTGAAAGGGAAGGTGGACAGAAAGAGCGAGTCAGACAGGACGAGGGAGAGAGAGAGCAGATTGCCAATGAGAGCCTCTGAGTGGGAGGTAGCATAAGTTTGTTTGAGGAAAATTTAACAACAGAGGACAAGAGGCTGAGGCAGTGTCTCCTCTGTGCTTATTTGACCTGCCATTAACCTGAGTGTACTTGAGGCCTGGCAGAGACAGCAGCACTGTCTGATGTGTCCTTCAACGCTGGCCAGCAAAGCCTGCCTGCTGTGCAAGTTGGCATAATTTAATTGAAAAGAGTGAAGTTTAATGTGACAAAACCCTGACTCATTCATCAATATGACTGATGCTTCTGCCCGGCTAGGACAGCAATAGAGTGAGCGATAGAAAGGAGGGAGAGATAGATGCATATTCATACAACACTGACAGGACACCTTGACAATTTACCTGCTGTTCACCGTGTTGACTGACATGTTGGTTTCACGTCTGATCCGTAAAGAGAGGGAGGGGGAAATATTATTCCTTAATTACAAGAACATGATTCAGGAGCCAGTGCTATGTTTTTGCTTTATTTCCTCCATTCCAGTAATCTAATCAAGAAATCAAGCTTGGATCCTGAACTGCAAGGATCCATTGAGACGCTATGGCTTTGACTTCTTTTCAGGCTTAACGCTGAAACTTCCCAGTACCCACAAGACCAGACCTGACTAATAGCCAAATTAGACCTAAACCCAACCCTTGACCCAAAGCTATAATTTTATATTTTTGTATGTCAAAAAGAATTAGCAAATTATCACATTGTCTTTTATTTATGTTTTATACAGTGTCCCAACTTTTTGGGAATCAGAATTGTGCTTGCAACACATGACTCACATGAACACAGATGATTGGTACAGCCAGAGAGGGAAATGTATTCCAGCTACATTTGACAATAACCAAACCCAACTCGAACCCCACAGTACCCAGATCAAACTTATTATTGTGGAGTGTGATATGTCTATCCAGATGTACAATATATGAGATAATAGGGCAGTGTCCACCCTAAGTGCTGATGTAAGATCAGTTCCTGGAATTACTAAGCCAAGGAGGCTGACTAATGTATAGGTGATATCATACTGAGCTGTGACTATGACTTCATTTTCTGGACGCTTCCATGCTGTGTGTGACTACAGAACATTTGCTATTAATTATCTGAATTTGTATATCACAGGAGGCGTGAAGAATCTTTTGCATTAGATCGATGTCTGTAGATCTACACTAACCTCTGTGTGTGGGCTGTTTTTCCTCCAGAGCATCCAGTGAATGCAGACCAGCAGGAGCGGACCCTCCTGAAAGGCGTATTCAGCGTCAGGAAGGGCAAGTCGCAGCTGCACAAGTGGGCAGAGCGGCAGGTCATCCTCTGCGGCACCTGTCTAATTGTGGCCTCCGTCAAAGACAGCCTGACTGGGAAGATGCACATCCTGCCCCTGGTGGGAGGAAAGGTGAGGGTTCAGTGTTCGGAGGTCAGACCACCTAATGGGGTTTTTAACCTTTCACTTTTCCCAAGGTTGAGCTCACACACCACGCTGAGTGTAGAACAACACAGCTGGGGTGGATGGCTGGATAGAGCTGATCAGTTACAAAGATGACGCAACACTGTACATGCAGACTGTGCCATTTAAAACAATGCATCAGTACTTTGTGCTGTGTAGGCCACAGAAAATATACAGGTTGTCTTTGCAACTAAAGAAAATACAGCAGCTGTTTTTACTTTTACAACCACAGACGGGAAAACAATAAAATAAGCTTTTTATTGTATTTCAAAACTTTGTACTCCTGGCCTTTGATGGAATATAGTTTTTTAAAGTGTAAAAAGATATAGACTCTGCAGATTCCTTGCTTTACACACTTAAGTTCAAAAATATTCACCGTAAAATGCTTTAAAATCTCTAAAAACTGACATACATAACTGTTCAGAAAATCAAGTTATTCTTTTACCAATATCACAACAAAAATGAGAACTGATAATCAACCTTTTCTATTTTCTGTTTGTTCTCCTTCATCGTATCTGGGTGTTGTCTTTGTATTGAGGTGGAGGAGGTGAAGCGGAGGCAACACTGTCTGATGTTCAGCTCAGCCGGATCACAGGCCCAGACATACTTTGTCAACTTTGACACACTCGCAGACTACCAGCGATGGTATCGGCAGGCATCAAAAGTAAGCAAGAGAAAATGAGTGTTTGTTAATGTGTATACAGGACACAATATGTGTCTTCCTATGTTTTCTCTCAACAGCAGTTTGTTTGTTTCTAGTTAGTCCCTCTAGGCTTGTGCTTAAATCAGAGATTAGATGTTGGGACTACAGTTCTCTTCTGCCTGTTGAATTGTCCAATCAGAAACTGCCTGTCTGCGTGTGTCTGATTGGCTCCACAGAGGCAGACTCTCAGCGGTGTCTGGCTTTGATTGAACAGCATACCTCTGTTCACATAGTGTATCTTTTTTTTTTCTCGTATTAGAGGACACACTTTTGCGTTCTCTTGCTCTCAGCAGTATTGCTTTTTTTAAATAAATCACCATGGGTTAGAGGATGCAAAATGACCCAAACACATTTTTGTATTTGTGTTATATTCTGTGTGTCTTTCACAGAATCGTGCCAGGTCTTCACAGCTGCTCTTCAAAAAAAATTCATTGTTTCTGTTCTGCTCTGCTTGCTTTGTCTCTAATATCCTAATTAATGGCTATTGTGCCGCAGCTCCTTCCTGGAGCTGAACAGCCTCTGTGAGAGCCTCCACTGAGGCAGAGCCAGCATACAATTAGCCATGGAAGGAGAAAGCCAACAAAAAAAGGCGATAAAAAAAGAAAATCCAATTAGTTGCAGATTCATGCTAAGTCCAGGATCTCTCTCTACCATGGTGGTATGGATTACTGGGTTAGAGTCGTCTGTTAGTGCACTGTATTTAGGCTGAGACTTAGGCAAGAGGTTTCTGTGGAGAATGGGGATGATGACTGATGAAGGTTTTTGGTGGATTTGGGCCAGTATTTATGCTACATTGCATAAATTGTAAGAGTGTGTGTGTCAGTTTGTGTGTGTGTGCGGGCAAGAGAGGGAGAGTCAGCAGAGAGTCATTCTTTGCTTGCAACATGAGTTTGCAAGATAGGACTGAATTCTGGGGTGTGGGGATACATTATGTAGCAGCGTATCAGAATGTGTAGTTCAAGATTGTAATCATTGTTTTACCTTGATATTAAGTGAAATTAGTTTTACAAAATGTGTAGTTATAGGAATGTCAGATTATGTGAAATATATTGCTATAGATTAACTACAGTGTCAATCGAATTATGTCATATACTACTTGCAGCTAACTGGCAATTTGTGTGTTTTTTTTACAAGAATAATTTACATTTTAATACATTATATTAAAGAATATATTCAGGAGTGTTTGCCAGATTTACAGTCACTGCAAAAGAAAGATTTCTCTCTAAACCAACAGAAAAGTGACTCATGACTTCTGTTTACATCTGTTATTTATGGTCTTATGTAATTATGCAATAAAAACAGTTATTACAGGACATTATTTGCATTCTTATTTTGCCACATGTGTCTCTATTGCCTGACACTGGCTTTGAATTTTGTGAAGACATAGTATACATGTACATAGATGATGTCAACAATGTCCTTCCATTTAGCAGTTTTATGTGTTTTATTAGTTGTCAGTGTACAAACTGCATTAAGAGCTTAGCCTTGATAACACATCAGCTAAAACCATGTGTGCAGTTAATTAAATCAGTGAATAATACTTATTGTGTAACTCATTATTTAGTAAGCATCACACTAGAATAAGAACTAACACCCTCCTAAGTTCTTACAAAGTCAGGAGCTGCACAGAGGAGGCTAAACTACTGTGCCTTCTTGTTAATGTTTCTGTCAGTGACATAAGGAGATATTAACAGGTAACAGAACCGCATTATGGCAAGCATGTACACCTGACTGGACCAGTAATTCCTGTGTAAATTGCAAAAACAGACTACCCCTCTGCTTTGAGCTGTGGTATAAAATTGAGGATTTTTAATATGATGTTAAACTGTGATGGCATATATGCCAGAATGCACATCAGCAGGCAAACAAGAAGGCTGAGAAATGTGATAAGTTTCGCTGTGGGCAGCTGTGCTAGTTGGACAAGTTTGTTAAGCACACAAAAGCAGCGTGTCCTGGTTTCTCAGTGCTATAGGAAATGATCCAATTTCATGTATGAATGGATGTGTAGTGACTTATTGATCAAGGACTAAGAGGACCACAGTAACTGGTAAAAATGAGCCAAACTCCATTAATTCTTTGAGTTTTTATTTAGCTGCCTCTTTATCAGTGTCTTCTTCCTCTATCACATTGCTTCACAATGTTTCACAGTCACAATAATTAATTACTATGGAAATCATCCAAAACAGCAAAACTGCTCTATGTTTCTTTCCACCCCTCTTTAATTCTTCTCTGTCAATCTGTGTCCATCATCCCACTCACTTAATTACTCTTTTTAAAGAGGAGTTGCTTTTTTTTAAGTGGCTGGCACATGAGTAGTTTTGTGGGAGATGAGCGGTTTTGTGTTTGTCATCTCTAAAAGCAGTGACATGATGTCACGCTCTGCTGCGCAGCCGTCCCATTTTCTGGGTTGCTGCACAGTGTGCAGCCCTGTAGTTAATGGAGGAGACTGTCCTCAGACTGGAATGGATGAGCATGGTGAGGTAGCCTGCAATGATGGCTGGCCTGTAAACAATCATCTCAGAGATGATGGAGGGCCAGTCCTGTTGTATTTTATACAAGAAAAATGTGAGACAAAGCTGTGTGAGTGTGCTGTAGCAGCTGCAAGAGATTTTAACTCTACTAAGACAAATAGAAAATCACACATGTAGATGCAGTCACACACTCCTCAACACTCATGCACGTTAATTTTGCTGCTTGTGAGGACATTGTGTGTCTCACGTTCATTCCCTGGGGGCTTACTCTGTCTAAGCTTAACACAATGTATTTCAACAGCACCTGCAACTGCAGCCTTCAAAATGACATGCCGTTGAATCAGCACCTCTTTAAGACAGTTTCAACAAAGACTAAACATTATAACCCTCATTTATTGTCGGTCTGTTGTATTAGACTGTTCTGCACTTTAAACAAACTGGCAACTCACTGTATGTCTATTTGTTTGCTGACGTCTAACTGTAACTAGCTTAAGGAGTTACACTATTGCTCTCTTAATTCATGACGGCCTTGTTTCCCTGGAAGATGAAGTTCATTGAACTGGAAACTGGGGCATTGTTTGTCTGAAGTAATGTCTTGGCAAGGCAGCTGGCTGCTTGTGTAATCTGAGGCAAATATAGCCGCTTCCACTGTCCGTTGTCCCCGCTCACTTAAGGTAAAAACTGCTTAGATAGTGGAGCCTGCTGTTAGGTGGATTTGGGGTTGGAGTTCACCACAAAGCATGCCGTTCTGCGCTGGTTGCCATCAAACTGTGTTGATGAAATTCTCTCAGGATTACAAGGCTGCAAGAAGGAGAAGAGTTTGACTGTCTTAATATTAAATGGCAATGTGCCTGCACTGCAGCAACAGGCTACTCGGTGGAAGCTGACAGGACATGTGCCTTCAAGTTTCAGTTGTACAATGAGAACTATATGTTGTGAGATGGACAATGTGAGGCTGAAGTGACAAACAGAAAATAGTAGTACATGCTGTAAGCACTTAAAGTTTCTTTTCTTAACTCATTGTACGTATTGTGTGTATGTGTATGTGTGTGTAGGTGGTGTCTCAGACAGTCAGCCTGGTGGACCTGTCCTGCTACAGTTTGGAAACTGTGCCTGAATATCTATTTTACAGTCAGGATATCACCCACCTCAACCTGCGACACAACTTCATGAGCCTTCAGGGGCCTGGAGGCCTGCTCAACCTTCCCAGGTAATCACATCCTTTCACTGAAGAATTATGCAAAAACATTTGCTAACAGGTGGACTTAGGAGACTGCGATTCCGCCTTGCTGTCTATGGTGTTTCTTATATTGATTTAATTTATTTGAGAATAGGAGATAATATCTAGGTTAAAAATTTGTACAGTGATCTAAATCAGGTTAGCAAGATGTGCATTTAATTCCTTTTTCAGCCTAAACATTAATCTGAGAGCTCGGGATCTTAGGACCTCTGACATGAGACAGACATGTTCAATTGCTGTCACATTTATGTAAAGTGTTTTTAGTCCATGCATATTCCATGTCACATTTCTTGCACTAATAATGTAAACATATGCTTTCTGTTCTTTCCACAAGTACAATTATGACAAGACCCAGGCAAGGACTGAACCCAAGCGCACAACTCAGACACAGAAAGTTCAAAATAAAAGTCTTTAATGAAAACGCTGCAACACAAAATCACTCTAATGAGGAAAAACACTGAGGTGAAAGGTGAGACAGTCACCAACTGAAAATCACTCTGACGAGGAAAAATGCTGAAGCAATGAAAAGTACTAACGAAAAATCACTCTTACGAGGAAAATACAACAAGAGAGCAAAAGCAAACAAAAAAGCAGAACAATACTTAACAAGACGTGGAGCAAAGCAAGACATGGGAGGCGTGGGATGCCGGTACAGAGACACGACAAACTGGCACAAGACAAAGGGAGACACAGACTATATATACACATGAGGAAATTGGGAACAGGTGGAAACAATCAGAGTGGGGCAGACAATCACACTGGCAGGAAACACAAGGATGGGCAAGTTATCTGAAACGAGAGGGAAAGTTAGATTTTCAAAATAAAACAGGAAATCACAAGACAAGACAAGACATAACAAAATCTAACTTAACATAACCTTTTGGACATGACAAATTACTCACTTTCCAACTACTTAAGTGTAACAGTGTCATTCTGTGATTGAGATTTTTGAGATACTCTTTATCTAAACATATAATGTACAACATTTTTTTACTTATCCTCATTGCATAGCTTATGATGCCTCCTGCTTATGCCAGATGCTAGTCTACCTACCTACCTACCTAGATGTGTGGAAAGAGTGTGTTCCACCTGTGTGTCATCCATGAAATGGAACAGGAATTTTAGCCTCATGTCCAGTTCTGCACTGGAAACTGAGCTTATGTAAACAAGCGGGATTTATCAATAGATGCAGAGCTATAAAGTGTTAATCATTTCCAACCCTTCTGGTTCCTGTTGTATACCTCCAACATTATTAGTTATGTGTGTGTATGTGTTGGTTACTATGTTATTGCCAAATGCATTACTGAAGACGATTTAAACTTTAGGGTCTTGCACCCCTCCATTTCTGGTGCACCCTCGGTTTGTTGTATATTTAGAAAGAGCACGCATGGATAAAAGGTCTGTACTCTGACCAGTGCTGTGACTCATGGCAGCCACCTCCACCGCTCACAGGGCCTGGGGGAACGAGAAGAAGGTGATGTTAATATGGAAGATCTGACACTGCAGCCGCATGGCACCACTTCATTCATCACAACCCAGTCTCTTGGACTCATGTTACGAATGTGTACACACACATATATAAACTGATTCTTAGGATGTATTTCTGTTTGAAACAGCCACCAGTGGGGGTGATCTGAATACTTTTCCAATGTGAACACTGTCCTTTCTAGCCCGTCAAGCCACTGACTGACTTTTTCCAGCTGCTTTAAAAGCCTTAATAACATGGTACAAGCTGAAAGCACAAATAACAGCACAAAACTCCCACAGCGAACTTGTGGGGAATGAATTCACAGTATCTAATGTCCACAGCATTTGCCCTGGATTTCAACAATTGGTGTTCTTTTTCAACTGTTAGTTGGACAATATATCTTCTTATTCACATTCCTTGTGAGGCACAACAAATAGCTCTGCAGATGTGACAGTGAACTGAAAAGGTGGACCACAGCAGCAGGTCAGATAATATACTGGTGCTCCACTGTCTCTTTGAATCTTCCTGTGTTATCACTGCTCTTTCTGAACATCACAAATGTAGGTGAATAGTTGTCCTCTTACACATATGAAAGAAACAACAAACATAAATGAATTTTTGTCCCTCTTAGTTTAAACTGCAGTCTTTGGTTGCTGTTTGGTTGAAGAAATACAAGCACCCTTGTAGCTCACTTTGTATGTTTTTACATTTTTTTAAAGATCCTACATTCTGCTCTCTGTTTGTTTAGGTTTTCTCAGCTGAAGAGCTTGAACTTGTCTCACAACCGTCTGGGTGTGTTCCCTGAATGCGTGTGTGAGATCCTCACCCTGACTGAACTCAACCTCTCCTGTAATAGCCTTCAGACCATCCCTGTTCAGATAGGCAACCTTCAAAGGTGTGAAACGGTGACACACATATTCTGTACATACATGGCATGCCTACATTACACACGTGCATGAATCCATAAGTCAGGATATGCGCATATGCACATGAACAAGCAGTACACACACAATTCTGTGTAAGAACTGCATGAGGTTGATAATACTTTTTACGAATTTTTTTTTTTTACTAAATCATTAATTCACCCTAACCCTCAATAATCTGCCTGTATATCATCATGCATGGTGGCTGTGTAGGGCCAACCATGCCATTTCTGTAACAGTTCTGGGTAACACAAAGACTCAGGTGTAGAGAACCACACAGGGAGAAAACAGGTTGTCATACACAGGAAGTCAGTCCAATCACAGCAAAGTAAATCCAGGCAGTGGCCAGGCAAAAATTCAAAATCCAATAAACAAAGAAAAGCCAAAAAACATAAGCGCAAACATTAGGAACCACTAGAAAACAATGAACAAAGACAGTCTGTCAGAGTAGGAGTATAACCAAGGAAGTATATACAGGGTTTGGTATTAGCAAAATCAGGGGCCATGAGATGAGATGCAGGTGAGATGTGATGTTGTCTGATTTTGTATCATTGTTGTAATTTTGCAGTTGTTTTGTAAATAAGTTGTTCTGGTTTCCACTTTAGGGCTGTGCAGAAATAATTGATGTTCTCATAAAATCCAGATTGCAGTTTTAATGGAGTCAGTGAAATGCATCAAGTTAAAATAGTTTGTTATGCAATCAGATTAAGAAGCTGAATCAGGCCGTTTTCATCCCGTGGACCTGCTTAATGTAGGATAGTGCTCAGGAAATAATAGCAATATAATTACAAATGGACACAAGCAAATATTATGACCTGTCTTTGAAGTAAAAGAAAGCAAAACATTTCTGTCTTCTCCTCGGGATCTTTTAGCCTGCAGACGCTGTCTTTGGATGGAAACCACCTCAACTCCCTGCCTGAAGAGCTGGGTGGCCTGTCCCAACTCAACAGCCTTGGACTCTCCTTCAACAACTTCTCTCACATCCCTGCTGTGCTGGAGAGACTGAGTGCAGTGGATAAGCTCGCCATGGCTGGGAACAGAGTGGAGAGTCTGGAGTTGTGTACTCTGGCTAGAATGAGCCACCTGAAAAACATCGACCTACGGTAAGAGGCCAGCCAGGGGATAAACAGTTCTCAGCCTCTGCGCTTCCTTCATCTCTTCCCTCTTTTCTTTCACTGTTGTATCAATATGTAAAATGTAATATATAATCTAAAGGGACCCCCTCCCCGCACTGTCAATCATTCAGTGAATATAAGGGCAGGTGGAGAATATTCCTGCACTGATATTTAACCATGAAGTTTTTATTTTTTATACCTTCCTCTGGCATTGACAGAAATATAAATATCCTAACACAAACACTAATCTTAACCTCAGCCGTTCCTCATTTTTTCACCACTCCTCTAAGCCTCACCTTTTTATTAAACATCTATTTATACACACCAGATTTGCTGAGCACAAGTGCTTTTTTTGCCTCGCTTCACGCCTACAATCACACCTGGGAGTTGCCTACAACAGCAGTCATGTCTATTTGTTGGCCTCTTAGCAGCTCTAAAAGAACAGCTGGAGGCTAAGTGTCTTGCTCGAGAGGACCTCTGTGGTGGGTAATGAGGGATCGGTGAGCTCTACTCATTAATTTTCCTACTGGTCTGAGGATCAAACCTGGAACCACTGCTCCACCCACGGCCAGCTAATAATTCAACCCTGCGTATTTAGTTGCAGTTTGGCAATGGTTGACTATATTTATAAGGGCAAGGTGCATCTGTGATCATGCTGGCAGCTCTCGTAAAAGAGGAGTTGTTGTTTATTAACAGAATGGATGGGATCAGGGAGAGCCTGGATCTCAGCACAGTGCCACAAGTGACAGTCATGAAGTGTTTCAAGCGAGCCGTTCTACAAACACAATATCCTGGATGACAATTTTTAATGAAGCATAGGGATAGATGTGTGTAACTTAAAATGTCTTTCATTTTCAAATTCACCTTGACTGACCTAAAAGATGCAACAATATTTGTTATTTTTTTCACACAATATTTTTTAAAACTTAAGGAAATTACTGTTCATAGGAATACATGCTTACTACTATTATGTATTTCTTTTTTCTCCAATAGTTGTGATGTTCTCCCACTAAGGAATGCAGATGAACAGCAGATGAATAGCCACTACTGAAATATTTCACAGCAAAAATTATTTGTTTAATTTTAGTGAGTGTGACATGTTAGAGTTTCTTAACTTTATTTGATTTGATATCGCCTGAATGCTTCCTCCTGTTAAATGCAGATTAAATGGGCTGCACTGGGTGAAAAGTGAGAGTCCAGAGGCAGTGAGCCAGGTGACCCAGCTGGACTTACGGGACAATTGCTTGGAATCGCTAGACCTGAGCTGCATCTGTAACCTGGAGAATCTGCACTGCCAGCGCAACCAGCTGGGAACCCTCACTCTCAGCGGTTTCACACTGCGCATGCTTCATGCCAGCAGCAACCGTAAGTCAAACAAAATTGACATCGAGCTGCTATTATTGCCTCACTGGCTGTTTGTCTGTATGTTCAGGCCCTTCTCCCCAGTGACACGTTCATCTTATAAAAAACGCATATGAACGGCCCTGATGTTTTGCTGCTGATTGCTGCTTTTATCTGCCTACAGGCCTTACAACAGTCAACATCTATCCAGTCCCTAACCAGCTGACACATATGGACCTATCACAGTGAGTTCTGGCTGGGAATAAGAAGTGACTATGGTCTCTGCGTTCACAGATTTTTAACAGAGACTCTGAAGTCTAAAAATATTATCTTTATCTTAATGTTCATCAGTCTAGTTGTGCACAGTGCTTAATGGAGGTGTCAGTGGTTTTGAATTCTAAATTGCATAATCAGTACCCCACAATATTGAAGCAAATATTCTGTGGAATCTTCCCATTGTATCGTAATTCAGAATATGTCAGGTCAGGGTCTCCAAATTAAAATAATATGTATAAAACATTTATTTTTCCTTTGTTCTTCTCAAAGTTTGTTCTGTTTCCTCCACTTTTTGCTGCAGTATTTACAAAGAGTTTGTACTGATTCCAGATAGATTAGAATCAACAATCAACAAACCTGGCATTAAGCCACTATGTATATGGCAAACTATGGCAACAATTCTAAAGAAATGCAAAGAGCCCCTTTAATGTCTTTTTTAATGTTAGATTGACTTTCAGGCTGCATCGGTAACACATTTGAAACTTTGAAAAAAACCCACCCTCTTTTAAGTTAGTGAACCAAACAAATCTTACATAACATTTTACTCTACTTAATATCTGTTACTCAGGCTGGAGGCTTAATTATGCATGGTAAACATTGGAGTACGTCAGGGGTTAAATAAGCTGAACCATGTGCCAGTATAAGAAACATCACTAAACCTCCAGTACTGACTGGCCTCCTGTTTACTTCAATTTCAGAATTTTTTACTCATCTGCACTATTAAAAGCAAAACGCCAACTCTGCTCAGTTTGAGTGTTTGTGTGTGTGTGTCCTTGTATGTGTGTGGCTGTGTGTGTTGAGACAGGAACCTTTTGGAGTACCTTCCGGACTGGGTGTGTGACTGCAGAAAAATTGAGATGCTGGATGTCACGCACAACCTCCTGTCTGAGCTTCCGTCCAGGTTACTGACCTTATTCTGTCACTAATCCTGAACCTTTTCTGCTGAATCTTTTATCTATTATATTGCATAATTTGTCAGTATTGAGCCTTGTGTAATAAACACATGACTATCCTGTCCAGAATTAGCACATCAGGTGTCACATTACAAAGTTTTCAAATGCTCACTCTATTGCCAATTCGTAATGTCCATCTTTAGAATTCATTATGGTATTGGAACCTTGTAAAGAACTGTCTTTGTATGAGACAGTATCTGTGTCTTGTTAATGCAACTGTAAAATATGACCATCATATAGTGCTTGGCTCAGAGTTACCATGATTCACTGAACGCTCAGCACTCAGCACAGGCATTTGCATTTGAATGAGACATCAGAAAAGCTTTTGCAAATGAGATAATATTCCTCTATCCACTGTACCCTCTCATGACTTGTGTGCTGGTTTCAGGAGAGAATAAAAAGCCGCTGTTTAGGCAGCCAAGCTGAAAAGGTCATTGATGGATTAGTTAGCATTGCTTGGCATTTCTGACAGTCACCCCTCCTCCTCTCCCCAGCTTCACAAGTAGTCATGTCTGCACAGGGAGATGATGTTCTGTGGTTCTTTGCCTCTTTGTTGCTCTGTTCTTTTTTTCTTGTCCTAAACTGGCTCTCCGATGTCTCTTCTGGCCTCCGACAGACTGCTCAACAGCTTGAGTTTAAGAAAGCTGCTGGCGGGGAACAATCGTTTGCAGAGAGTGCCTGACCTAGTTGACCACATCCCTCTGGAAGCCCTAGACCTCCAGCACAACAAGCTAGCCGAGCTCCCTGAGAGTCTGTTTTACAAGGCCTTAAAGTGAGTATCTCAACCCCCTTTATAGCCACAGGTCTTTCAGTTTCCTTTCCCACTCTGTCCTCAAACCTATTTATACTATGACTTGAGTCCTTTAACAGCTGGTTCCTCTGCTTTGAAATGTTTACGCGCCGTGTGTTCCCCTGTTTGGTGGCAGTTGACAGTTGTTGCACCACAGCTCATTGTTTTGGGGATGATTGTATGTAGGGATTGTGATCAAGATCAGTGGAGCATTCCAGACCGTAACTGGAGCTTCATTTGCCCTCCTATTTCCTGTGTGGTAAATCACTTAACACCCATTAGCAGTTCAAATGCCCTAATGTACTTTACTGTCTCTAATGCTGAGACGTAATGGCAGTGACTGCTTTGTGCTTGATGGGTTTCCTGATATGTTGTCCACAAAGCTGTTCTGCCCAAGACTGATGGAAACAATACAAGGCTGTAGAAACTACATATCTTACATATTCATACTCATGCAGACACTGAATTCCAAAAAGCCACAAAAACAGTGAGGTGTCAGCAGTCTTGTACTTTTTTAATGTTCGACTCAGTTTTAAAACACGACAAGGTTCCTTCACGGGTCAGAAGGACTGGTTTTATTACTGTTCAGCATGTGACATGCACATGACAATTACATAAGAACCACTGAAGCTCAAATGACAGTCAGTCCTCTCTGTGCAGGTTCAGTGGTACATGAATCAATGTTCCAATTACAGGGATATATTAATGGTCTTTGCTTAGATGTATCCTGTTCAGTACAGTGAGAATGGAAATAAGAAAAGCCCCAAAAGAAGCCCCTGAAGCCCACATCAGCCTAAAACCTATCAACCCTAAACCCACACTTCAAACATCTGCATTTATCCCTGCTCTCACATCACTGTATGACCTATGTTCTGTACATAATAGGTTGCACATTACATTGTTATAATAATGCAAATACTGTAGTTGTGACTGTTGTTAGAATAATGTAATATTAATCATGCTGCTACAGACTATTTTCCTGAATATTATCTTAAATGGAAATACTTCTTCCTCACTGATATGTAAATTGAAAGTTGAAACTATTGTTGCCTGCTTTTAATCATAGATGACACAATAATCAAATATTTTATTGTAAACCTTATCTTAAATCAAACTTTACCTGTGTTTTTTATGATTTGTTAAAGCTACAGAAAAGACAGAAAAAACTACATACACACATGCATTTATTTGGACCTTTGATGTGAATCCCACATGTCCCATTCTGTAACATTTCTGCCAGTCAGCTGCCAGTATCCCTGCCAGATATATTTACGACTGGAAGTGATACCAACTTTCCCTTTGCTCGCATTTAATTTATGGCCCAAAATATTTGCTGTCTGTGTACATTCTTCTTTGAGCCGATTGCAATCATGGGAAATCAGAAATTATATTTTATTGATAAGCATTATTTGTATTGTTTTGTACTTCTTGGCAAAAACTTTACATTTTTCAGAACATAGTAGGAGTCTAATAAACTCGATTCAGTATTTTGGACATAAATATCACCATTATAAGATGCCTCTGCTCAGGCAACTCTTTCATAAAAATCAGATTTTGAGCTTCTCTAAATCCACTGTAAATGAGACAGAATTAGGTGTATCTGTGACACAATGGGCAAATATCTGCATGCATCTAATGCATCTCTTGTTTTTGTGGTTTTCCTCTCAGCCTAAAATACTTAAATGTGTCAGCCAATGCCCTGGAAAATATTCCTCCCAGCAGCCAGTCAGAGGAGAGTCTCAGCACACTCCAGGAGCTCTACCTGACGGGGAACAACCTGAATGAGAACTGTGGTGCTCTGTTGGTTGGACACCAGAACCTGCGGGTCCTTCACATCGCCTACAACCAGTTGCTCTCCTTCCCTGCCAGGTGCCTTGATTTTCATGTCAGTCAGTGTTTTGTTTTTGTAAGTCATTTTAATGGCTTATGAATTACTTTAAAATTGCCATTATTATTATAAACTCCACTTTGATTGTGCCCTTGTCATTTATCTAATTTTATTGTGTCTGTTTTTATTGTCCTATTTTATTCTTTTAATCATCATGCATTTATTCCTTCAGTTGGTTAAATTTTCTGTTGTGTGTTTCGATCTGTAAAATGTTTTTGACACTTGCTATATTACTATTATTAAGAACCATTATCTAAGAGGCTATGTACGATGACATATGGTATATCATACAAGTAATATTCTCCTTGTGTGTCTTTAGTAAGCTGAGTAAGCTGGAACAGCTGGAAGAGCTGAATCTAAGTGGCAACAAGCTAAAGACCATCCCTTCCACCGTGTCCAGCTGCAAGAGACTGCACACCCTCATAGCACACTCCAACCACATTACTGTCTTCCCAGAGATCCTCAACCTCCCTGAGATCAAGGTCAGACGTGTTCTGGTTTTATTTGCCTGACCAATGCGTCTATGATTCTGTTCAGCCTGTGTCAGCTCATGCGTGTTTTGTATGTTCGTAGCTTGTAGATCTGAGCTGTAATGAGCTGACGGAAATCCAGTTGCCTGACTCGCTGCCTGCCACTCTGCAAGAGCTCGACTTGACAGGCAACAGCAGCCTGATGCTGGAACACAAAACCCTCAACCTCTTCAGGTGAGTCACAAAACCTAGACCAGGTTAAAATAGTTACAGGTAACTCACTGTAATCAGAATATAATATACTATGTGACAAGTAGTGTCAGGAAGTGGTGTATGTATATATGTCTTCATCTATAATGCCTTCTTCTATATTTCTTCTCCTTTTCTAGTCACATCACCACCCTGAAATTAGACCAGAAATCCACAGCGGCAGCAGGAGACTCCCTGAGTGCCTCCATTCCATGGAACCATGGTTACTCTGAAATGAGTGGCCAAAGAAACAAGTGAGTACTGATTTGTGTTTCTGTGTGTTTTCTTTGCTTGTAAAAATAAATAGTTTAATTAAATGGGCTAAATAGTCATATACAATGTACTATGTACAAAGAAGTACACCTACTTTGTGCAAGTACAAAGCAGGTGTCTACCACTGAGTCAATGTCTGAATCATTGGCAGGCATCTAACACTGGCATCAGGGCAGTTAATGGACCTTTTTTAAGAGCAGCTGGCGCAGTGGAGACTAATAATTCCATTGAATTAATTGCCTGTAACAATGTTAAGTGCATCACTGTTAAGAGCCCAGTGTGCCTGGCTGCTCCTACAGGGTCATAGCCACCACAGGGGGTGTCTTTTATCAGCTGCCGCCCCTTGCTGCTTCTCTTTACCTGGAGCTGCAGTGTCGCATGCTGAAGTATGTATGAGGTTTACCTCTGTATGGGAGGCTCTGAGCCATCTCTTTGTTAATGCTGACCTATTGTTGGGGACAGGTTGTGTGTGTCAGTGCTGGCTGTAGACCAGTTTGGAGATGGTGTGGAAGCATGTTATGGTATCTTTGATGGAGACCGCAATGAGGAAGTGCCTCGGCTGCTGCAGTGCACCATGGGAGATGTACTGTGTGAGGAGCTGCAGCACTCCAGTGTTGACAGTGTGTATATGTGCAACACTTTTCTCACCTCACACAGGTAAGACTTTATAAATCTATCTTTTTGTACCTACAAATAAACCGATAATTGCACTCTTACTGCAGACTTTGTGAGCATTTGTCAGGAGCTTTGTTTGTTTTGTGTTTAACAGGAAACTAGGCATGGCTGGCCAGAAGCTGGGTGCTTCTGCCCTGCTGTGTTATATACACCATGAGCCTTCAGATCCAGGAGGATACTTCAGCCTCACTGTCGCCAATGTAGGCACCTGTCAGGCAGTGTTGTGCCGGGATGGCCAACCTGTACCTCTCTCCAAGGTTTACAGCCTGGAGAACTGCACTGAGGAGATGGAGAGAGTTAAACTCAGTAAAGCCATTATTACTGAGGTAATGCACAGCTTCTATTTATGTCAGGTTCCTGCCATTATGTGGAACTTTTGATCTTGTGTTAATATGCAGCCTCGTGTTCAGAGGTTTATATGTTATGAAGCTGTACACTCATCTACAATTCTAATGGCACTTCTGTTTTATAGGATAACAAAGTGAGTGGAGTGACATGCTGCTCTCGCCTGCTAGGCTGCTCTTATCTGTCTCCCTGGGTGCTTCCAAAGCCCTGGGTGCACACTGAGCCTCTCTGTTCCCAGGACGAGTTCTTGATCCTGGGGAATCGAGCGCTGTTTGAACGGGTCTCCTACCAGGAGGCTGTGTGCACTGTGCAGGCCGTGCGGGATCCTCGCGCTGCTGCCAAGAAGCTGTGTTCTCTCGCCCAGAGTTACGGTTGCAAGGACAACATCGAGGCCGTGGTGGTGTCCCTGCATATTAGCGAGGACAGCTGTACCTGTGAGCCGCCGGTTTCCACTGCTGAACCACGGGGTCTGACTCCCGCCCCTGTACCTGTGTCCGTGACCCCAGGCCCTACTGACCCTGCCACCCTTTCATCCAGCAGTGGTATTGTCTCGGAGTTCAACAGTGAGACATCGGCCTCAGAGGTGGGTAGCGAGGCGGGGTCCACCGCCTCAGACGAGCACCCGTCCTCTGGCCCTGCATCACGCCCAGAGAGACGCTGTAGCTTGCACCCTGCGCCTACATTGTGTGGGATCATGGTGCCAGGCTCAGGTGGGGCAGGTACACACCCAGGACTGTTCCAGCGGCAGCCCTCCTCTGCTACGTTCTCAAGTAACCAGTCTGATAATGGCTTGGACAGCGATGATGAAGCCCCACTTGAGGGTGTTATCTCCAATGGCAGCAAGTTAGAAGTGGAGGTAGACATTCACTGCTGTGCTTTCCAATTACGGTCAGGGGCCCCTGAGAGCCCCAAGGACTTAAACCTTGAAAAGCGAGGCTCTGACTACCCTAATGGCAAAATGCGCAGACAGAACAGCGTGGTGGTTTCTGCTACAAACGGCTGCCTGCTGGCTGTATGTGGGAGAGAGATCACCGACCTCAAGAAGTCTCCTTCCACATCCAGCCTGTTTGGGAAGAAGCTGTCCAATGGCTCTGTGGTTGCCCCTGAGGACAGTCATAACCTCATTGAGGTGGCCCTAGAGGCTCCTAAAAAGAAATCTGGCTACTTCACTGCCCCAGCGCAGCAGGACCCCGAGGACCAGCTCATTGTGCCTCCTAGTCTAGAGCAGGAAGTCAGAGAGCAGCTCAGAGGTCAGAGCCCTCTAGTCTCAGGCCCTTCCTTACCACCCATGCTCCCTTGCTTAAAAGACCCTGTGTGGGATCATCCACATCCCCCTGCGTTTGCCTCCAACCTGGTCCCGGGTCCTGGCCCGGTTCCCATCCTACAGCAGGAAGTCTATGATACCGCCCTCTAGAGGTGGAGACACAGCACAGCGCCATGTGGCTGTAATTCTGTGATCGTGCCATTCCAGAGATGAAGAGGAGGTTTTTCTCATATGTGTGAGATATTGCGACTCAAAAAGTTGCCATTTGGATCTTTTGTGAGGATGAAACAAACCTGTGGGACATTGATAGTCACTAGGTGATGCTGCGCCATAAATGTGAGGTAAAAAGAGGTTTGTGTGTAGGTCTGAGTATCCATGAAAAAAGGGGCGACCATGACCGCAATTTACAACATGTTGTTGTGAAAAGAGTGGCTGGCTGCCATAGAACAAAACAAGCCAGACATGAAATGGGATACCTCATGTGTTTAAACATGTCAGCAACATTTCCCTTTACTTGGAAAGCAAGCAATCTGAAAGATGTGTCCGGGATGTTGTTCAGTAAGGTCAATCTCCTCTCCAGGGGCTCCGTGGTCTCTCAGGTCCTGGAGAGAAGCCCTGTGACTGATAGCTGTAAAAGTGCCTACTGCAGACGACTCAGCCTTGAGCTCCCCCACATCCAGGCTGCATTTGGGGACGTGAGCTTGTTATTTAAATTTGGAGGAGGGACAGTGTCTCCAAGAGAGCAGCACTGGCACAGCTTCTGCTCCCCTCCTCTTCCTGTGGCTTACAAAGGAAATCAGACAGTATAAATGCTTCTAAGGCACATAGGACAAGAAGATGTGAAGACAAAATAACTGCATTTATATTGCCAGAAATGTTATGGTTGGGTTTTATTTTTAACATTCCCACACAGTATGTATAAAATCTTCTATATAGGATAAATTAATTCTACACAGTATAGTACACACTCACAACTAGCAGCCAACTGATGTGCTGTGCTTGAGTTGCTAATGTCAAGATTGAAAAGCGTTGCTATTTAGAGCAATGCATTTTGAATAGCTGTCAAAAATAATATCAAAGTCATTCAACTGTACAGAGTGGATGTGTTGTAGAATTCAAAAATCCTTTTAACAGTATAATCTGTGACAGTGCATGATCAAATGATCTCCTTAAAAACTACATAGGAAGATGAAAGTTTAATTTGAATTTTTAGGCAGTTTTGTGGTCACTGGATAATAGACTGGAAACCCCTGGATGTTTGGATATCATTTAATGTCAGTCATTTGAACAAAACAGTCAAGGCAAAAAGTAAATTATTACAAGAGATGAAGGACAGATGCAGTATTTGCATTTACTATATGTTATAAAATTTCTCCACTGGTACAAGGATTGTACATTTTAGTTACATTTTGGAGGCTGCCACTCTTTTACATTACTAAACATCCATCCACGTACTTGCAGGCAGATTCAGTTATTGACATTTTTACATCTTGGCTCTCTAATGCACTGCCCACACATCCAGATGATTTTCAGTGTGTGTTATTTTGGCTCATTTTAAACAGAACCAAAAACCTCTCTTTTTTTGTCTGTAAGATGTGGTCTGTGTACGCAAGGGGTCACAGAGCTGGGAGCACAATCCACAGTTCTATGATTGTGAGCAGAAATTTGAGACATAGAAACAAATCACATCTTGCTATAGTTTTAAATCACACATAGTGCATACAGCTCACACAGTGATTATTACCTCTAGAAACCACTGGTTCAGAGTTAGTAATTTTCTTCCATTGAGACACATACAATGCTTCAGTAGTTGGTGACACCAGTTCCAAATCTGTTTTGGTTTTATGTTTGTTGGTCATAATCGTATTTATCTCAGCTGAAAGTAAGTAGTCAAAAATACATCATTATCAGGTAAATCTTATGCAGCCCTGGAAACCTCAGTTTGTCCATTCCTGAATCTCCCCACCTTGTGCCAAAAGAGAAAGCAGCTCTGCTGGGGCTGCTGTGGTTATGAGAAGGCCAAAGTCAGGTAGTCGCTCATGTCAGTGATTACTACATCAGATGTATATTTTTCAGTTGCCACTCCAAGTTGGTAGTGGTGCAGTTCTTGCATTCCACAGCTGTTGCATAGCTGAACCTTTCTGTGTTCCCTTTTAGCCTTAAAGTAACACTACTCAGTATTTGTGAAAGGAGAGGCCCTTTGTTTCATCCCACTCATGTTCTGTTTTGTGACTGAGGTCTTCAGCTCTGGGGGAGTTGTTTTCCTTGAAGCAGCCCCCTCTGTCCTTTCTTTGCTCCACAGGAACGAGTGATGTGTCAGTGATGAAGCCTTAATTGATGTGCGAGTCTGAATCTTTTCTCGTCATTTGCAAGTTTTTGTCTCTTAAGGGAAACAAACACTGTTAAAAGCACTTTGTACATAGAAAATAGTGATATTCAGAGTTATGTATATTTGAGTTTAATATATGAGATACATAGTGCGCTGGGATTATTGTGGCTTCCTTCTGCCCACCATATCACCTCTTGTCTAAGAAAAAATAGCCAACAGTGATGATGATCATGTAACGTGACATAATGATAATCGTCAATCAGTCACTTATTGGTGTGTTTTAATATGACACGCATTTCTTATTTTATTAAAGGTTTTTTTTGTTTGCTTTCAATTAGATCTGAATTTTGCAGAATGTCTTGACTGGTATGTAAATGTTCAACATCAGCTCTACAAACAGCACAATATATGTTCTCAACTGTAACACTGTCTGCCATTACTCATACTCTATAAAAATATGAATTATTGGGCCCCCTCCTGGCAGAAAGTGAGGAAATACAGTTACTGTGCATCATGTTAATTGATTTCTAAGAAGCTGACATGCCTGAAAATGGTTTTGGAAAACCTTCTATAATAATGACATGTAATGAAAACCGTAGTCTCAGACAATATTTACTATGATCCACATCAAAGAGCCGGTATTGTCCTTATTATGCTTTTTAAGAATTCAGATTTCAACCACAATCTTTTTCTAAAATTAAGAATAGTAAATCATATCTTATGATGAGGCTATGTATTAGTTTCCAATCACTTTAGTGATTAGGGCGTGCAGTGTCTCAGATGCCAAACACCTGGGACTCTGGTTCTCTGGTGGCTCTGACAAGCAATCTGGAGGGTGTGTGCACTGGTTCCAGTAATTCTGACTGAGGCCAGTCTGGAGAGAAGTCAGAAAAGCTATTAGACAGATTATGATTGTGGTAATGTTGATAAACAGGTTCGAGGAGGAGAAGTGGAACCAAAATGGTGGTGTTCACAACAGATGTTGGGAATTCGCTCATACAAATATGCAAAGTGTCATCTGTACATATACAATATATACATGTTTATCAGAGCTTCATTTTTCCATCAACTAAACTACCAGAATCCTATTTCCCAATATGTCTGAAAATGAATATTGACTGATGTATGTGTGTATGATGTATGTAATTAGGATTGTGTGTGTAAGTTGCATTGCTCATTTATTATTTTCTGATTGTGTCCCTTCCTTCCTGGCTCATTTGCGCTGTAGTTTTTATTTTACCAGTTTGCCGAGTCAGGCTGGGACTGCATCGCACTGCTACGTTTAGTGCTCTACAAAATTATCTTGGTCAGTTTTTATATACAGCTGTACACTGTGCATCCATCCAGTCCGTCTCCTGGAGGACACCATTTATTCATCCACTTTCCTGTCGAATATACATTTCCAACAGACTAATCAGTGTACATGTACATATGCCGACTGTATGCGCAGAAACAGGAAGAGGGAGCACAAGGTACAGTGCATTGGCTTCAAATATTCCCTTTAATTCTTTAGTGGAGGGGGTCCAGTACTATGATGCTCATAATCCTCTTTGTGCACCAAAATAGAAGGTATGTGCATTTGAGTAGGCTACACTGTCAGTGTTTTTTTTAAAACTGCTGACTCATTTATTAACTTTAAGGGATGATTTCCTCTCTGCACAACTTAAAAAGCTCCCTGTACAACTATGTTTTTGTATGTATGTTAACTGAAGCTTAAGTGCACACATACAGTAAGTGTATGCATGCCCGTGTGAATAATGGATTGACTGTCATATCTGTGTGAATATGGTGAATGAAACTGATGGAAGATGCTCCAGTTTGTTTAACATGTGACCAAAGTAGCCATCGTTTAATCTTGCGGTTCCTTTCTGTACATTATTTTCTAGAAATGCTTGAATATTTTTTTCTCGATGCCAAGAAGCCGATGTTTATTTTTGTACTTCATTGTTTCATGCAAATTTATATTTCCCTCTCCACTAACAGAACTCATCATGGTACTTTATTTGAAGGTACTAATTATAACTGTATTCAATGTCGAAAGCATGCCCTAAATATAAATCCACATAAAAGCATAGAGTACATACAAAATGTGATTTATTTGTACAAAATGGAGCATATCTAATATTTTTAGGTTTTTATTCTAGCATGCAGACTACTGCTAAAATTGAGTTTTATGTTTAATAAAAGATTGAATATTTAGGAACAGGACTAACAATGAGCACTTTTGCCGTGTATCAGACAGAATTGTACTCCCTTGAACCTTGAGAGTGGAGGATGGTTGTTATTTTATTTGAAATGCTGCTATCATTAGTTTTGAGCAGACGAGCTGTTTTTAAATTAACTTTAAGCCAAGTAGCAATAAAACTTTTTACTGTGAATTTTTTTTTTGTCCAGTGTCCATTTTGCTCACCATTTTTATGATGATTTCATGCCAATAAATATCATCAAAATGACTTTTTCCTTTTGTCAGTAGAAGATATAATGTGTGCAGTTTATTATGGCATTCATTTTAAAATCCTGAACTGAACCTTTGTTTCCATAGACGTTGTCTCCTTCAGTCAGGATGAAAAGAAATGAATCCGAGCAAAAAACATGAGCCACTGTGTAAATATGTACAATCAAGATTCATGTGTTGAAGTCACAGATAAATTCCTAAACACAGTCGACCTGCCATCTATTGGTGAAGCTCGGAATGACATCCTGAACTCTGATATAATGGTTGATAAATTATGAGGAAAGACAAGCTCACCTGTGAAAAAACACCTGTTATCATTGTTTTCTCTTGTAAGTGATGTAAGTCCTTTAGGAGGGGAAACAAAGTCAGACTCTTTGCCTCTTCCAAGTTGAAAAAAATGAAAAGATACTGTGGCTCAATAGAGGAGCCATCGTATAATTTAGTATGTAGAAAAGTATAAGTTTTCATCAGTTTTGAATGTATAGAATACAAGAAATGACTTTTAATTTTTAGAAGTCATAGGACAATGTTCAACCCTCTGTGGCAAGAGCCAGCTGCCAGGATTAATTATAAACCAGCTGAGCTTCACTGGGGCAGAGCTCATATCAAAGAAATGCATAATAGTGTCTGTCTGGAACACAACACATTATTTTACCTTAAAAGAAATTTAGGCCTATGAAACCCCTCAGGGTAACATATCAGACATCCTCATTCTTAAAGTAATTTAAATATTATGTATGGTTTGTTTTTGCTTCACATCTGACTAGACAAAAAAGAATGAATAAATATTACCCAGGAGGGTTTTTTTTGCACAACATTAATTAAAAAATAGTAATGAAACAATTCATAATTTGAGTCATTTATTAAAACCATTATAAAACAAATGTAACAGACAGGGTGCACAAGTACATAAACTTGAAAATTGGCATTAATAAAATAGTATAGAAAAAAATCTAATTAAAAAACTTCTTTAAAGGCATACAAAAGTGGGTAAAACTTCACAGATCAAATTTAACAAGAGTGAATATAGAATTGCACCCAACATGACAAAACCTTCCATAGATTCCTGTCTCATGGATTTCTCCTGTATCCCAATATGCTGAGGAGAAAAGGCAGCTTAAAGATGATTGTCCTCATTTGTCCGTTGCTTCTTCAGCTTCCGCACTGACCTGAAAACTCTGACAGCCAACACTGCACCAAAGATGAAGACAAACACCCCCAGCACCCCGAAGAGCCCCCCTGCGATATCCGCACCGTGGACCTGGCACTCGAAGCCATTGTGCCCTTTGCTCTTGTACATTTGCTCTCTCTCCTTACAGATGGAGCTGTTGTAGGTTTCTTGCAGCTTGATAAAGTAGAAGGCCAGTGCAGGGATGTAACCCAGGCCGATCAGGAGGTTGAGCACAGCCTCCACCAGCAGAGTAGGAGGCCACCGGTAAGGGACTCTGAAAATCCCGAGGGCGAACATGGCACAGGCGTAGATCATTAAAACACCACCACAGGCCATGGTGAACACGTACGGAGGCTTCTTGAGCTGGTGGAACAGCCGGTCCAGCTCCTGCACCCGGTCTGCGTCGGCTCCAGTGAAGGCGTTGGCTCCTCCAAAGTGATAATAGTAGACTCCACCGAGGCTGGCCAGGTCACGGTAGCCCCCATTGTTGCTGTGTGGAATTCCAGCACAGATGACGATGAGCAGATTCACACCCAGCTCCATCAGCTGGCAGAGACCTGGGAGACACAAGACCGACACGCTGAAGTTTTTTCAAGCTGAAATGCCAAATTTTTCTGTGGTCACAGCTTCTCTTATAAGTGGATTTTCTGCTTTTCTTTGTCATATATGATAAACAGAATATCTTTGAGTTTTAGACTGATGCCTAGGTAAAACAATACATTTTAACAAATAAGCCCAGACCCTGGCAAAGTCTGCTGGCCATTTTATATCTGCATTAATGAATCAATTAATTGTGAAAATAATCAATAACGTGTCTGTTCCAACTCAGTCCTTGAAAAGAATCATACAAGTTAACTGAAGGATGATCAACGAATTAATAGGTGATTAAAAGAGGAAATATTAAAAAGACAAGATACATATTTTATATTGTTAAATATACAGTATATGGGGATGGTGGAAATAACTTGATGATCTTTGATTCCAACAAACATTTCAAAGAAGAACTCTTAAATAAGTATACTTGCCTCTACTGGTTAATATGTATCTGAGATTGTAAAGACTTTGTCTGTGTTGTCTCTCATAGTACTCCTGCTCAGAGTGATACGCTGAAGTCTCTCTGGACCTACAAGGACAACAAGAGTCAGTGAAATGGAATAAATTCTTCCTCTACACAAACTTAAAGAAATAACCCGGTGGCAGATGGTTAAAAGTGTGTGGAGATGACATGACTTGTGCATAGAAAGTCCCTCACAGTCTCGAGGGCCCTTCGTGGTATCTGTGAGCAGGTGGCTCCGTGTGAGGGCCAGGTGTCACGTCCCTCTGTCTGTCTTGTTTGGCCCTCCTGTCACCTGCAGAGCCTGTCTCCTCCAGGTCTCTGGGCTTGTGGTTGCCACCTCTGCCATCATACAAAGTGTGGTTTCCATTGTGTGAATAGTCCCTGTTTCTGCTCTTGTTCCCTGCATGCACGTCACTCCTCTCATTGTGTCTCCCTCTCTCAGGCATTTTCCTCAGCCTGCAAAAGAAGATTATGGCCATGAATCCTATTACAGACCCTCCTAAACAAGGTTGCTCTGGAGCTTCCCCTGTGGACAGTAAGACAACATTAAGGAAGGTAATCATTTCACTCTTTTTTAATTTAACAGACATATAGAAAAAAAAAAGTTAAATCAGATATGATTATGTCACATTTTTGAGAGTCCAACACATATTCTTATAAGAAGGCCCACAATTGATAGCAACTCTCCTTTCTTCTATGGAGCTCATCCGTGTTTACCTTTCATGTTTTTACATAAAGGCTTGTGAATAATAAAAGATATAACATTGGATTTTCCTACCTTTGGCCTGTGTACACAATGTGGTCTTGGTTTCAAGTATGTACACAAAATGTGGTCTTGGTTTCGAGTATGCCGACAGAAAACAACCCACCTTTTCCAACTTCCTGTATCTGTGATTACCTGCTGCTGTCACTCACCTGTGCTCGGCCACACCCACCAGTTTCTGGCTCTTTTCTGAGAAAAAGTGAGTGAAAGCTCTACCTCTGGTGTAAACTTTGAATGCTTCTTTTACCAGTTTATAATAGCTTAAAGTGTATGTATATGTGGTATTTCATTGTATTGTGTTGTAAATACTTCATTATAAGTTGTTTAATGACTAGAACAGATAACTACATTTAATCATCTGGCCACTTTGAGCCAAATATTACAAATCAGAGCTTCACCACAGTTGAATAAAAAAAGACCGGACTCTGTATCATAAATTGTCAGTGTCAGTCTTGCTCAACTTGCAAAAACAAAAATTTTGCGATTCATGCATCAACCCGGACGTGAACACAAACAGGGCTCCATCCGTGAATCCACGATGTTTACAGCATTTCCGAGACTTTGAATTATTTCAGAATAAATGTCGTATAAAAATGTGATCAGTCCATGTCACTGGAGTCATGACCCTAAAAAGATTACAGAATTTATATTTCAAGTTAATAGGTGAGAGAAAGAAAGTCTCTCCATTTCTTCTGATGTTCAGGAACCAAATCAATGAATTCAAATCATCAGTGATCATAATCAACTGCTTTTGAACTGAGATAGTTTTTTTCCTGTCCCATGAAAAACTGATGCCTCAAGACATCAGGGAGTCCAAAATGGTCTGGTTTTACTGTCAATTGGCTTGTGCTAATTTAGTCTAAATTTTGTATGTGAATATGAGCACTTATTTCAGGTGACATGACAAGTCAGGTGTAAGAGTGAGATGCTGCCTTAACCTGATCTTGAGGTTATGTCTAAAGGTATGGAATATTTCAGTTTATGCTTATATTTGGCATATACCAAAATGAATAAATAAAACTCATTCATGACAAATCCCACAGCGGCACAGCTACTGTTCATATTGTGTGCTTGGGAAAGACCAGATAAATTGTGACAACTTTAGGGATCACTAGAATTATTCAGCGTTAAAGACTTTTATTGTGACTTAATTAATTAATATTGCCAATTTGGAACTATTTTAAATGACATGGTAAATTAGTTGAAAGAATCAGGTGCTGCCTCTTACCTGATCTTGAGGGGGAAAAAACTCGAAACTCTAGATAATTTAATCTCAACTTACATTTGGCACATTCTAAAATAAATGTGATAAATAAAACTCATGCAAAACAAATCTCACAGCTTCACAGCCACTGTACCATTTGTTAATATAATGTAATAATAACTGTAGTGCAGTTTTGATGTCGCTCCAGATGTCACAGACCGCACGAGGGGCTCATGGCTGGTTAAAGACCTTTATTCTGAATTTCAGGATCAAACCACCACCGGAAGTGTTTGCTGTTCTTCCTCGAGCTCACGCTGCCGCTACAAGCGACCGCGCGCTGGTTCGGCTAACAGGCGAGGAAGAGGCTCGACGGACAGAAATGGCGCTGACGGCGAGGCGAGCAACATGAGGCGCTGATTGCACATTACATGGACCCAAACTGACGACTGCCAGGACCGCGTTGGGAAAATGACAATGGCGTCGAAGTAGGACACCTTTTGTAACTGTCATTAGAAAGCTACAACACCTTCCCGGGAGAGTTTTCGTCTTGTCAGCGGAGGAGAGAAAATCTCACCGGGAGCATGGCTTCTTACAGCAACCAGGTAGCTAAGCTAGCTGGCTAACATTAGCCTGCCAAACAACTCCTGCTGCACGCCGTCAAACGTTATTTTTACATCAACGACCACCCGTCATTTGTACAACAATCTCACCTAAAATAGTGTCCTAGCAGTTTGCTCATGTGTGTGTTGTTGTTTGAAGAATCTGGCTGGTCGTGTCATTGAAAATCTAAGTACTAAAAAGTGCTTGCTAATGCCCCCCTAAGCTTCATAGAAACAGCACCAGCATGGTAGCTAACAGGCCCTGGGTCCCTCCATTCAAATGAGACAGCGCTACTGTTTGCTGCAGTTTTTCAGGATATGACAGCCACGTTTAGTAAAATGTCATGAAATCGTGCTCAATCTGATGTTACTGACACTTAGGTGAGACATCCCACGAGTGTCATGTGTTATTTCCCAGAGCTAAGTGACATAGAAAACTGCTGCGTGTCTGCATGGCCCACCTGCTCACTGCTGCGACAGGCCTCCCCCCAGCCCATATTTTCATAACTGCTCAAATCTGCAAACTAGTTTCCCACTGTGTCGTTAGGAAGCATCGTAACGGATTCGTCAAGTGTTTTGCATTCGATCATTTGCAGTTTCCGAGCAGCTGTGAGGGAGGATATAGCAATTTCGTGCTGCTCGCTAGCTCCTAGCAAGCTAACAGCTTTGCACAGGTGGTGTGGTTATGTTTTGCAGTCAGACAGCTAGCTGGTTAGCTAAATACAAATGCGACGGTGTGGGCCTTGGTTCATAGCGAAGATTTATTTTTTTTCTGGACTTAATAAAAAAAAACAACAAGATTTAATTTGAACACTGACCGCCAGTTTTCATGTGATTTAGATTCTACATAACTTAGCAAGGTTGATATCATTTCAAAGGAAGTTAGCTATCATGTGGGAAGGCCCATTTTGAAGTCTAGCTTTGCATGAGACAGGCAAGGTCTAAAGCTTCTGATAGTTTTCTGAATCAAAGTTTCACTTGAGACAAAGAAATACACACACAATGAATTAAAAACCTAGACAAGTGATAGATGCATCACCAGGATGAAGCTCTGGCTGACATTTCAAGAAGCTGATCATGGCTAACGACCACGGGAAGGGAAACCTCAGTGAAGACTTAAGTCTGCATGCTTTCACACTTCTTCCTGCCTTCAAAATTCAGTGTTTCTATTGGCTCACTGCTCAGCAAAGTGAAAGTATATGGGGGGAAACCCATCTCAACTTCTTTTGAGCAACTTTTTCATATGTGATGGCTTGTCAAATGAATGTTCATGCATATACTCACTGATATTGTACTATTCTATCATGATTAGTAATTCATTGTTATATTCTGTATACATGGCATAGAATGAATAGTATAACATAGAAATGAAGTCTACATAGTATTGATTTAGAAGTGACAGACTACTGTTAATGTAAACATTAGCAATTACCCAGTTTTCTTGGGCAACTGTATTTGGACCCCTGACAACTTTTTCATTTGACCTGGGGCAACCCTTTATCTCTGTTTGAAAAACTTCTTTTAATAGCGCACCAGTTGTGTAAAATTCAGGCGAATGAATGTGTCGCTGCCATATTGATTTTTCTCTGTGAGAAATGAGAAATGCATTGGTGAGTGGAGTAAAATGCAAATGACAGAAAAGTTGATAAACAGGTGGGGCAGCCAAATAATCGGTGGCAGATCAAGATGCCAACAGCCAAAAGAATATCACTCTTCTGAATAGCCAAACAGGTCATTCTGGAAATGCTTATCAATAATCTTCTGTATCTGCTTCTGCAGATTAAAAAACAGGTTTGATCTGACAACAGTAGACAGTAATGTTCTGCTTTTGTCATTTTTACTACATTATCATGCCAATGTGCGACCTAAAAGTTGTGTACTGACATCACTGTTTATTATATTGAGTCTGATTAGTAAAGCTGATCGAGAGAGATTGGTTGCAGTAATAAATTTAGGCAAACATCAATATATTTCCTGACATTCAAGAAGGCCATTGCTAGGAAAAGTAGATATTACAAATGTCAGTTAAAATTTCTAACTTCTAAATATCACATTTACATATAAGCATGGCACAATTATTTGTTGTCTTTGGCTGGTGGCGTTGACAGTTTATTATGAAACAGTTTGTCAGTAATTTGTTGTGAACCACTGTCGATGTAGACGAAGGTATCAATGTTGACCGAATTGTCTCCGTTATTTTTTTCAGGCATCTGGATGCCTTAGCATTCATTGGCTGTGTAGCTACAACATATTATTATAGCTTATGCCTACCTTCCTTAGAATTGTGGTTTCTTTCAAAAACCTTTAAAAACACATAAAGGAACCATTCTCTGCATTCAGGTTACATTTCCTTTTTACACTGATCATGATAACTGTAGGTTATTTATCTCAACTCATCAAATAAAGCATTATTTAGGAGTTTCCTCCCAGCGCGTGCACATTGATGACATGGATCTACTGTCCAGAGGTTACAAATCCAAAATAAACTACATCAGCTGTGTTCTTTGTAATAAAGAATAAGTCACTCAATGGAATGGTACATGGGAATGCAGCTTTAAGCTATTATTGGGACACCCTTCCTGTTTTTATAATGTCTCTCTTTAGCTCAGCCTGATGTTCCACCAAAGCATGAATATGTGAGTGGGATAGTAATCCTCACCACCCTTCTTGGGAAGGCTACACACTGTTTGCACAAAGAAGTCAAAGTTTTCAGCTTAGTCATGCCTCTTGCTTACAAAATAAAACAAAGTATAGCTGCAAATTTAATATCATTGCCATACCATCCAAAATCCAAAGCTATTCAGTGTACTATCAGTACAGTGGAGAAGAAACAGAAGCTGGAAGCAGTATATCATCAATTTAGTTGACTAACTTTCTGTCCATTGACTAATCATTTTAGCTCAATATTTATTATTCTACATACTTGTAGCAGAGCCCCAACTGATTTTTGTCAGCAAGATAAGTCTAACTATTAGAAACAGTTCTTTGTTTAAGACAATACAATTCAACAGCATAACAAACCACAGCCTCCAAATTGACTTTAAAGTTGAATCTACACATCTCTAAAGCAGTTTTGATGAACGGAACATTACAACATATTAAAAGTAGAATGCATTGCAGGGCTCTTGTATTAGGTGGTATTAGTTTGGCAGTTCAGTGTCTGTAATGGTTAATGACAGTGATTCCTTTCTGCCAGTGTCGTGCTACTTTCTATTTCATGCTTTGTAATCATATGTCACTCTGTTACTACATCACAACAATATGCAGGCATCGGCACGCAGCAGAGATTCATTGAAATCTATTTTAACCTTATTTGTAGTGGTGCAGCAGCATTTTCACGCTCAGCCAAGTTGTCCATTAATAACTCTGCCTTCCAGTTTAAGAGAACAAACACAGTAATGATGCCAGTATCGCCAGTTATAACTAGAGTACCAAGTTTGTTTGAGTAGCAATTTGATTTTTGGGTTATTATTGTTGGTTTATTCTAGTAAAGCAGTGGCTCATAAGGCTTGTTGATTAACCAAGTGTAGTGAAAAGCCAGTTGGCATAAAGACAGGAGAGGCAATCTTGTTTAAAAATGGGGATAACTGCACATTTTCAGAGACTCTTGCGCTTTACTGTACACGTGAAAAGAGCCAGAAATAGTTGTGTATTAAAGGGGGAAAAAAGGAAGACAGAAGTTCAAAGAAGTTCTTGCCTACACAAGGCTGGTCAATCATGGTGTGAAGTGGATGTGCATGTCGGATCATCTGCTTGTTTTTTAAATTTTTAATTTTTTAAGGAAAGTTACAGAAATGGTCAGACCTGACCTCCTCTTTTTCAACTTTGGAAAGCTGTGAACAGAGGGGCTTTCCTAAACAGTCAGACAAGCAGCCGTGTTGTACAGTCTACTGGCCCTATTATTGTAACAATAAGATCTAAGATGGAATATGTACTTTATGGTCATGCTTTTAATGATTGCTGATAACAAACAAAAATTCATAGGTTATTTCACAACACTTTGCAGAGTTATCTGGTTTGCTCAATTGTATTTTGAAATACCACCAAGGTGTGTATTGTATTGTGCCTTTGATATACAGATAACAGGTTGATTGCTTTGTGCATCCGGTGCTGACAATGCTGTCATGTAGTAGATTGCTGAATTGGGCTAAATGTCAAGATTTATGTTTTCGCAAATTGCTGCCTGTTGAAGATAACAGATGCGACCTTTTTGTGACCCTAGAGTCAGAGACCATCAGTTGTGTTGTGCTGAGGGAGTGATGATATAGAGTAAAAACCCTATTTAATTACGGTAGTAATTATTAGCCATATTGTGGGAAGAACTGCTAACTGAACTAGAGGGCCACCCCATTCAAGGAAGACCAAGAGTTACCTTTGCTACAGAGAATAGAATGAATGATAAATTAGAGCTCACATAAATGCTTTACAGTTCAAGTACCAGACATATCTCAACATCAGCTGTTTGGTGGAGACTGAAAATAAGGAATGGACATTAGACCAGTGGAAAACTGTACTTTGTTTCAATGGTTTCAAATTTGAGATTTTCGATACCACTGTGTCTTTCTGAAACGCAAAGAAGGTGAACCTGTGTGGTTCCCACCCTGAAATGATGGAGGACACACTGACACTGTTGGCTATTTATTCAAAATTCAAGGTGTGCTTAACAACCATGGCTACCTCAGCATTCAGCAGCAACATGTCATCCCATCTGGTTTGTGCTTTGTGGGACCATGATGTATTTTTCAACAGGACAATGGCCCATCACAGAGCTTCAGGCTCAGTAAGGGCTATTTGACCAAGAAGGAGAGTAATGGAGTACTGCACTGGATGACCTAAACCCATTTGAGATAGTTTTGGATGAGCTGTTCTGCAGAGTAAAGGAAAAGCAGCCAACAAGTGCACAGGGTTTATTGGAACTTCTTAAAGACTGTCTCCAGGTTATGAGCTTTTCCTTTTTTCCCCACCTTTTTTTTGTTACATATTTCCGTATTTGTTCTTTCAGGGTTTTGGTGTCTTCGCTATCAATCTACAGTCAAATATACTAAAAATAAAAACTGACTGAGTCCAAACTTTTAACTGGTTTCATATTGTAATACTATTCTAGCCCTGCTCTTTGTTATGCTGGGCCCTTCCTATAGCCCTGGTGTGTGCGCGCGTGTGGTGTCGTCACTAAACTGTGTTGAAATCATAAAGATGGCTAATTTGATGTAATCCTCAGTCCCAACGAACAGCAAGGGCAGCTTAGTGTGGTACGTGTGGCACGCCTGCAGAAAGAAGCAAAGGGACATTCTTTCTGTTGTGATTGTATTAGCCATCCCAAGGCCGCTGGATTATGGCTGGCTGTTTGTCGCTTGTAGTGCCTTTTCAGCAATGTGGGTCCTCGTGTGGGGCCTCGTTTGCAAAGAGTTACATATGCTTGAGCTGCACTTTCTTTTCTCTGTGCCTCCCCTTTCACATTGCACAGAGAGGATTAACGGCATGGCTAGTGAGTTCGTTTCACCTTTTCTCCATTGCTTTGTGTTTTGCATTCACATGTGGACACTTACGTGGCACAGTGCGGTGTTTCCCCTGAAGGATGATCTGTCAGGGGCGGAGCACAAATAGTTATTAATTCAATTTTCATATAGTTTATTGATTAAGATATTGAGAAATAAAAGTGATAAATGATGAAGTAAATAAACATGATGGGACAGGAGGTTAGCGCTATATTGCATCTTGCTATTCACTGATTAATTTATTAATTACAGTGCCAATGAGTGCAAATTGAGTTTTGTTGGGTGCAGTGGCAGAACTTCTTGTTTAAACTGATGGATATGAACATTTAACTCTGATAAAGATGCATATAGTTGCGGTAAAAAGTCAGGAGAACCAAAGCTTGCAAGCTGATTAAATGGTTTGTTTTATTGTTAGCTACAGGTAAGTGATCCATCACACATGTAGGTTACCTCTCTGTCCTTGTCTGAATATTAATCAGTTAATAGATTTTTATCATACACATGTGTAGACATACTTATTAAAATAATCCTAAACCTCAGATCACCTCTTGGTATCAACTGGGTGTAAAAAAAAGTGGTTGTTTTCTTGGCCAGGTATTAAAGGAACCCTAAATGACTTGTCGGAGTGTAAATAAGAGATTAGTAAAGTTTTGTTTTTCAAGCTTCAGAGGTGCCAAGTCAATAGCTCATAACGTGTCCCTGACAAATGTAGCAGTGATCAGTGTGCAAGCAAACAGCCACCAGTGCTGTTATGCTAAGTTACTGATTCATCATTTAATTATTGACAACTTGCTGCTCCAGATTTCCAGCTTCAGAGGAGAACTAGTTAGCAGACACTTCCTTTGTCTGGATCCATGTAGTTCTTAAAATCACAGGCACACGAGTCAAATGCGCCTGTTGTCTTCAGAGGCTCAGACACCATCTTTTAGTTTCATTCTGTTAAAGCACATAAAGTTATGAGCATACATACACATGCACCCATAGGTTGTTTTGAGGATGAAGGTGCTTTGTTTTAACTCAAAACCTACTTTGTAAAAAGCAAACAGTCCTGGAATCAAATCAGAGCTGTTTGTATTCATGTTTTTTGTCTAACACTGCATGACTCATCACTTAATGTTGTGCTTTACCTTTGTACAAGCAAGCACTTCGGTCTTGACTGGGTGATGACTGACTCTAATAGGAGCCTTTGTACCTAGATACCCAATGACTGTGCTTTTTGAATCTGTTCCAGTTATGAGATGGAAGGCCTTATCATTCACTGTGTAAACAATGACTTTCCCCTTGATCTCATCTTTTCTACTCCTTTAATGGTCTTTCAGGCAATTCAAGGTCAACTTTCAAGTTTGACTTTGCATCACATCAGCAAAAATAAATATTTAGAGAGTAGTTGTGTATGTTTCACTGTTTCACCTTTTTTTTTTTTTTTTTTAAATATAAACTAATGCTCTGTATTGTTTTCTTCCCATAGTACATCTTCGGGGAATTCAGCCCTGATGAGATCAATCAATTTTTTGTGACTCCACGATGTTATGTCGAGGTAAGGAGCCAGATTACAATTCGTTTTCACACTGATTAATCATTAATGCATGGGAGTCCTTGATGGTTGACGTTTTACTGAAATGTCTGGTCGCCTCTGCTGGTCAGGAGGATCTGCTTTGAAACACTTCATGGGAAATGTAATTCAGATTTTGTCCTAAAGCAGTACTTTGGAACTGAGGCTTGACGTTGGCCAAAACATGTCACAAAGTGTAAGTGACAGTGTGGTTTATTTCTAATGCTCCATGTTGCTCTTTTTAAAATGAACACTATGCCTAAATTTACTTTTATTTCAGATCATAGTTTTGTAATTTTAGGTTCTTTCCATATCAAATGGTCTTTAGATATTCTTACATATTTTATCATTGGTAGTCTATTCCCTTGCCAATGCCTCATCCCATGTTACAACAGTTTCCACTGTTATACCACCCTTTTTGAGTTTTGAACTTTTTAATGTTTGAATTAAAAATGTAATGTTATTTTAACCCCCAATCTTGCATTTTGTCTTCTCACAGCTTCCTCCGTTCAATGACAAAGTCCCGTGCGTCACTCAGTCTTCTGGTATGTACATGTCTAGATTGCTTGATCATATATTTTTTGCTTTTAAACATTTAGAATTAAAATAGTGGAAGTTAAAATACCCAACCCTCACAGGAGCTGACTATTCTTATGCTCTTAGTTGACATCACTGTAGTTTTTTCAAAGCAGGTCTTGTAAGATAGACTTGCCTGGCAGGGAGATGTTTTTCATGTGATTACCTTATGCTTATAATTATACGTACAGTATATATTGTTTTTGAATGGATTACAAATTCCAGTAGATACTGATCATTTATTTTAAGAATGCGTCAGCCAACCTTTGAGCCACCAAATTATAAATGTAATAACAGCCACCTGTCTTTGAAATGGTACCCGTTTGCATATGACATTTGCCTTACCTTGATTTGTATTGATTATTCAGGAAGTTACTGCACTCCTGCTGTACCTTATATTATGGAGTCAATGGGACTGCAGGTTTGCGGTGAGTTGAGGAGTCTGACACCCTGTGGCTTGATTAGTTGTTGTACGTTTGCAGTAAAACTCAAAATCCAGGTTTCAAAAACTGGTGGCTTTCTAAACCTTGCGCCTTTATTCTTTCTCTTGCCTGTTGGTAAAGTCTGTAGAGCTTTGCATGCTCAAGATGCTGTCAAGTATCTTATCTTCTCTTGCATATAATGCATTTTCACCACTGCAGGGCTCTGAGTTGAATTATAATCAGATTAAATTTTTGTGTGATTTAACAATCGCAGTTTATTTACTAAGGACATAGTGATGGTTTTTACGTGGTTGCTAACATGCGTGTACATATTAAGCCTTACATTGTTAAGGCCTTACTGAAGAATACATTTTATAGTCATGACGTGTGATTTTCAATAACACTAACAGAAGATCATTCTAATCCCAGTAGTGGAAGTAACTGCTGTTTTCAATCTTAACCCCTGCAGAACCTCAGAGTTTGCAGTTTGGGTGACCACTTAGCTGTGCCATAATGATAATGTTTTGGATGATTTTTCTGATTTGCACTTACTAATGTTTCCTGTTTGTTCACCTTCTCACTTTTAATATTTAAGCTGCCATGCAACACATTTTAACTTAACAGTGAAGTAAATTTTCTTTGTAATGATGATCTACATTTGTTTGTGCACGTTGTTGGTCTACATTGCTAATATAAAAAGTACTCAGTTTTTAAGACATAGTGCATTTTGATGTACATTATTGATGTGCAGTCAGTTATCAAAGTCTTAACATTTGAATCTTCTAGAACTGGACTTGGCCAGTTATAAAAGTATATGATATAAAACCTTTGTTAATCTTTAAAGGTGAATAGTGCCATACAAGAATGTGTAAGGTAGGACTGTTGTCTTCGGGAATGCCATAATTTACCTTGTTTGGTTTGTACATTTTTTTTGCCTCACTTTTTTCCATATTTATTAGTTAAATCTAGTAAGGTCTACCTTTTATTAATGAATTGCAGATTACTTACTTTTTTTAGTTACTGTCTGTCAATCAAGATCTTGTCAAGGGACCTAGTGTCAAGATTAGTTGTAAAAACAAATTAAGCACACCTCACATTAAAACAATTAGTCAGAACTATTACATACCGCATACACGTCTGTCACAGCTTTCCAAGTCTGGCCATTTGATGGCTGGCTTCTGCTTTTTAGGGAATAAGATGAGCCCCAATACTATGTTGTCTCCCTTTCTCTAATTGGAAATGTTAAATCTTGAATCACCTCACTTAATTGTTAGCACCATTCCTGGGATCCACATGAGCCCAGAAGGAATGTGTTTTAGTTGAGCGTAGATACAAGAATAATTGTTGGAACCACAAATAGATCCAGTGGAATTTTTTCTATTTACTGGTATGTGTGTTTCTGTCAGAGAGCTCCCATAACCCCCTTCTGGTGATGGTGTACACTTTCAGAAACGAGGGTTTTAAAACAAACTCTTGTAGTACAGTATAATACAGCAGTGTCTATTTTTTTATATTTAGGCTGTGAGGACAAAATTTTGTGTTTCTAATTGATTGAAATATTATCTACAGCAGAAGACTATCAGCGCATTGAATTTGGCGTTGACGAGGTGATGGACTCCAAGCCTATCGGGTTGAACGATCCCTTATACAAGGTGTCTAGCACCCTCAACCCCCAGGCTCCGGAGTTTATCCTGGGCTGCCAGTCTGCCCAGAAGGCCCAACAGACAGCTCCTCCAGCGGCTGATGTCCCTGATGGCACCCACTTCAACTCGCTGGATGGCCCTGACTCAGAGGCCTCTGCCCTGGACAATCACCAGGCCTGCCAGGACATGGATGGAATCCCTGGCAGCCTGGGCCAGCGAGAGAGGAAGAAAAAGAAAAAGCGACCGCCGGGATATTACAACTATCTGGACCCATCAACTGGTAGCAGCAGCAACAACAGCAGCAGTGCAGCAGATGGGACGCCTGTGACGGCGCTGGTGAACGGACATGCACTCGGAGGCCCACACCACAGTGCTGAAGATGTGGACGGTAAGGCATTGTCGGGGGCTGAACTTTCCACCCCTGGACCTGTGTCGATGGCAACATCAACAGCTGCTGTGGCAGCAGCCAAGTTCGCCCCCACACCCACTGCCAATCAGAGGACTTGTGATAGCCCTGATGACTCCTCTTTGGACTTAACAAGTGGAGCTGCCTCTTTATCAGATGGCAGCAATGCAACTTCCTCCTCTTCATCCTCTTCTCAAAGCAGAGGGATGACTGAGGGACCGAGGACTGCAGATCAGCAGCCAGATCATTTTGCTCCACAGAGCCCCAGACTTTCAGATACTCCACACAGCCCCTGCTCCAAATCACCTCTTCCTCCCTCAGCTGCTGTGGCCACACCTTCTCTCGTCACTTCCATTACGACTACTGAACTGGAGGGAAGGGAGTTAGCAGACAGTGGGGTGGCCAACGGGCTAACAGAGCCTGATACTCCCGTAAGTGCAGATGGACACAAAGAAGACTGTGAGAGTGGGGAGCAGGCTCAGCAGGTCTCCCCAGACTCTGCTGCCCAACCGGTAGTGACACAGCAGGCCCAGTCGCCTGTGATTCCAGCTGCACCTACTGCCAACCTCCCCAAATCTTGGGCTAGCCTCTTCCACAACTCCAAGCCTCTGCCTGGGGGCCCTCAGGCCTTTGTGGAGGTGAAAAATGTTGTGGAAGTGGTGTCTCCCTCCCTCTCTACGCCAGAGCAGCCTGAGAAAGTTGGGGAGGTCAAGGATGGTCCTGTCCACGTATCAGAAGATCCTATGGCCCCTAAACTTGCAGGTATTATATGAAGATGCTAATTGTATATCTTAAAAAACAGCCAACCTTACTGGTTTTATGTTGTTTCAGCTTCAAGTATGTTGCTGCTTAGTTCATGCCCCCTCCACTTGGTGGCAATGTTGAGACAATTGTACTGTTCCTACTCCTTGTATTCATTCCTATAGGAGTGTCAGCTTTTAAACATTTGACGTTTTAGAAGAGTAGAAATGACCAGACTTTATATTCTGCTGCAGCTTATCCTTGATATATTTCTGTATATTAGGTTTAACCTTCTCAAATTGCTCAATAATGCCTTGCTACAGGGAAAGGTTAAAGGCATGTTGCATTCATGTTCCAAACAATTCAAGAAACAAACACTAGATGGCGGTACTACATACAGTATAGCCGTCTGATATTAAGTCATTGCTCATATTTGTGTCACCCACTTTATCTTACTACCCAACTCCATTATAAGTAGGCTGTAAATACTTAGCAAGACTCACACTTTGTGAGAAAAAGAAAGCTATGGTGCAGGTGGACGATGTCTTATTCTCAAATTTTGTAAGGACTCTTGTCTTTTAGAAGTCTCTTATTTTGGACACCTGTGTCCCCTTTAAGTGATATTTAAGGAGAAGCATATAGTATGTTGTGAGCAAATGTATATTTCAAGTTGTTGTGAGTTTGTTGTAGGACCATTATTTCAATGTCCAGTTTAGATACTCTGAACTGATTGTTTTCATTGCGAAAAAACTTTGCCAAACCTTTATATATAAAAAAATTTATATATGAATTTTCCATTTGTATGTGAAACGTCAAGAAAGAGAGACTACAGTTTAAAGAATTATGTCTGCAGTGTCACAACTTCATTCACTTAAGTGAAACCGCCAAAAGAAGAAAAAGGGATTTCTTGAAACATTACTTTGATTAGATCAGCTTAGAAAATAGAAGAGAAGAAACTATGGCTCAACCGTTGTGGTTTGGCTGAATGTGGAGACAGATCAGTTGAACACACAAGCACAGTTTAGTGTGATTTGAGACCACTTTGGGGTTCATTTATTTAAGAACAGGCAAACAGATACAAGATGCTAAGTATTTTACTGTGCCAAGTCATTCTGAACTGTGTTTTTTTTCCTTTAAGTTGCTTCAGTAACAGGGCTTTCTGTCTCTTGAAAGCAGTGTGCAGTACTTAAGATTTGTCTGTTTAGATGATCTATTCTATGCTGCATGTATGTACAAATGTTTGGGTTGTTCTGTCACAGGCTATAGAAACATACTGTTTTTTCTGTCGAAACACTAATGAAAAATTCTTTTCATTCACAATTATTTTGATGATTTTATAGACAGACATTAGTCTATAAAATGTCCAACCAACAGTCCAAAACCTTAATTTACTATTATAAATGAAGGAAAAGCACACATTTCCAGTAAACTGTGTCTCCTAATGTAAACAGCACTTATAATTTGAGATGCAAAGTTTTCATTTTGCAGTTAAGATGTGTTACCTTGCGAGATGAGAATTTTTACTGGGCATGCTCATGATCCAGAAAACCTTGTGACTTTATTTTTATCTGCAGAACACGTCTTTCTTAGCTCGACTGCCATCAGTCAATACCAGTTATTTTAACACAATAGAACCACTTGAATTACATAGACTGACAAGAACCAGTAGGTCGTATTGACCCTCTAAACTCTTAATTATTTTTTTTCTTTGTGGGAGAGTGGTATGACACACTTGAGACTATAGACTGTACTCAGCAATGTGATTACACCCAGAAGGAAATGTATCCTCACTGTTTACAGTGCTGTGCATTTTAGTTCCTAAGTAGTTTTTATTTGAATGTGTTCAATTGTTGGTGTTTAGTCTGCTCCAACACTAAGAGCTCCATGTAAACTTGAAAGAGACTGACCGGCTTTGAAATACACCAGGGTGGAGTTACAAACCAGACTCTTTGTATAATCTAACTGATTGAATCAAATTGAATAGGAAAACAGTAACAATAAGCTCCAGCAAACATTTACTTTTTTCATTTACATGTAAACTTCTTTACCTACTTTAACATTTGTACACCTGTGGGCATGGCACAGTTGGAAGATGGTCACAGATGTGTAAATTTCAAATGGAGACCTTAAGCAGACCTAAAGTCCATGAACTAAAAAATTACACTGTAAACAGTTTGGAAAGAAGCAGCTCTCTAGAGTTCACGCAGCGCTTCATTTTGCTGTACTCAAATTGGATTTCCCAATCCAATCTGTAGTACCAGTAATCCACACCTGTCTCCTACAAGAGAAGTGATTAAAGTTTTTGTGGGGTTGTAGTACCCACTGGCACTTTTCGGTTTAAATGCTTTGTACTTTTTTCTTCTTTGCTCTAAAACCGCATCACCTTTAGGATAAGTTTAATAACACATTTCACAAAAAGTCAAGCACTGGCCTGATAAATGGGTTATAATTAACAGAGCTACATACGTTCATGAAAGAGAATGGGTCTGTGTAATAATGAGGTGGTTCCAGTGTAAAGTGAGCTCTGTGTCCTGTTCTGATGATGTGTTTTTCTGAATTATTCACATAAGTACATGCTATGTAAACACAGGGGGTAAAGATGCACAGGTTGAACGTACTTTTGATGTATTTGTGTATATGTCAAACTTGGCCCTGCAGTTACAATTACAGAGACAAAATGACTGATGTTGTTATAAATCGGTTGTCCACGTTACCATGGGAGCTGTGTTTTTGAATGACAGTCTCCCTTCCTAGGCGTGGTACAGCAAGTCCTTGCTCCTATTCACACAGTCTCTTGTGCTGTTGTCACAAGAAGCAGGAATAGAAGAAGGAACATTCGTTTTGTGCAGTGATCTGCTGTAATATTCATCACTGTGTTCACACAAATTCATGCTGACATGGGTTTTCATTGTTGTACCTGTCTACCTGTTTAAGAACACTGTGTTTGTTTGACTCCCCAGAACTTATTGAGAATGTGAAGTTGATACATAAACCAGTGTCTTTGCAGCCGAGAGGACTGATCAACAAGGGAAACTGGTGCTATATCAATGCTGTATCCTTTCACCTGGAACCTTTTTTTTTTTTTTTTTTTTTTTAAACTCTCAACACTGTTTCCACGTTTGGCTCTGGGGAGCATAACTAGCTGTTCTGTGGGTGCTAAGCCAAATACCACAAAGGATAAATGGTGGGGAGTCCCAAGCAAGCCGGTATACAACTCCAAAATACTGTGCTTTTGTGTAATTTAGTTATTTGTCTTTGGCTGACAGTTGCTGAGGAGTGAGTTTCAGCTTCTGTGTGTAAATGTCCAGGAAAGTGTCATTTTATCTGAAGAAAAGCTCAAAACATTATCAGTGACTGACTTTTTTTTTATTGAGCCTGGTGAAAAAATTGACAGTTTTTGTCTTTCAATTTGATTGGGGAAAAAATAACTAAAATTCAAAGATTCATTTCAATTTTATGAGCTATGAAATGACAGCAGGAGTTTCATCATATTACAAATCATTCATCCTTTGGTATCAAATTAGAAATATTACAGCAGCTTGTTGTATAACATTTCCTAGATGCTGTTTTCCCTCCCTGACTCTGAACACTCAGACCCTACAGGCCCTGATTGCATGCCCTCCCATGTATCACCTGATGAAGTCCATTCCTCTGCATAATGAAACACAGAGACCATGTACCTCCACACCCATGATAGACAACTTGTAAGTAGCATTTCCTCAAGCTGATAATCAAATTGCTGAAGTGTGTTTTGCTCCGAGACGTCACCATTGTTTCCTCCTCTCTGGCAGTGTACGGCTGGTGAATGAATTCAACAACATGCCTGTGCCATCTAAAGCCAAACAGCAAGGTGAGCTCTTCGACAGCACGTCCAGAGACACTTGGTACGATTTTCTGTCAGCATTACTGATGTTGTATGATTTGTGTCCACAGCTGTTGGTGATAAGGTCATGAAAGACATTCGGCCTGGTGTCCCTTTTGAACCCACCTACATTTATAGACTCCTTACTCTCATCAAGTCAAGTCTCTCTGAGAAGGTAAGTTGTCATATTCACTGCAAAGCAATGTTTTATTGTTGTTTTATGGCACATTTTTGAGTTCAATATTTGACAACTCAACTGAATGAAGGGCAGATCATGCACTACACATGCTGAGTCAGTTCTGATTCAGTTTTAATGAATGAAATTGAACACTGAATGAGATGCTTATCTTATTTATTGAGGCTTAGGCTCATCCTGTCTCTCTTGTAAAATGTGCTTCCCTGTCTGTTTACTTCAGTGAATGGTTGTAAATGCACTTTCATGTGCCCACACTAGTGTTTTATTTGAAAGTAAGCATTCTTAGTAAAGTGTTTTTAATTGCTGCTGACGTAATGGTCCTCTACTTGCAGGGTCGACAAGAGGATGCGGAGGAGTATCTTGGCTTCACTCTTAATGGGTTGCATGAGGAGATGCTGGCATTGAAAAAACTAATCTCACCTCAGGAAGAGAGTAAGCATCTTTTACTGTTTTCATATCTAACCTATACCACAAGAAGGTTAATTATGACAGACCATGTTTAATTAAATTCATCTTTTGCATGTCATTGCTATTCTATGTGTAAGCTGAGGATGAATTTCATTACTTACTGCGCCAAAGCTGATTATGCATCTATTGAGTTTGGAAGTTTTTGTGCTTCTTGTTGTTAGTATTCAATTATATAAAAAATATTACCAACCAACTCACTGACATGAACAGCAATGTGATATTTACTGGTCTGATAAAGATGCCATTGCAAATGAACAGATGTGACCAGACAAACCTACTTTCCCCACTACACAAAGCCAAATTTAAACTTTCATGAATAGTTCACAAGTTTCAAATGAAATGTTTATCCTAATCTAGTCATCAAAGTAACATTTGAAGTGCTATTGAATTTCCTGCACTTTGTACACTGACATTGGACTCAAGAAAGGAGGTCATTTTATTTCAAGGCCATTTGAACTAATTTGGCCGTTTGCTTTCATGTTTTTTTGAACAGAACCTCCCACGCCCAATGGGCCAGACTCCCAGCCAGGTGTGGAGGAAGATGTGGCTGATAAGGAGGAAGAAGGTAGTGAGGACGAGTGGGAGCAAGTTGGTCCCAGAAACAAGACCTCCATCACTCGCCAAGCCGACTTTGTCCGCACACCCATCACTGATATATTTGGTGGGCACATCAGGTACATTGACAGATCGCTGTGAAGATGTTTCAGAAATACATTTTTACGTGAAATGAAAACAATGAGGCCTGTGTTCAGGAAGGAATTTTGATGACTGGTCAGCTTGTCCGCTGAGTTTAATCTTCTTCATGCATCAATTCAGATAAAAATGGCTTCATCCACTTGTTGGTCATGACCTCTGTTCCACGTTAATACACCAACTTTAGGAGATAATTGTATTGTCTTCATCTGTACACCCTGTGTTTGCTGTGTAGCTTCTGACTGAAAAACCTCAGTTAATGCTGCCATGAGCCTTCTCCAGCTAGTTTTGTCCAACTACTGCAGTACCACAGTCCTTCAGAATAACAGCCATTGTGGGCTGATTGTGGTCAGAAGTCTCGACAGCAAGACGTGGGGCAACCATTCACAAAAAAAAAAAAAAAAAACAACTCTCAGACAATTCGGAAAGCTAAGAACCTGTGCGGGTGTAGCCAGCCTAAATAATATGTTCTGTGAGGTTCTGGTCTGGCACAGTCTTGGCCTACACAGTGTCTTTTCAGGATTATTTTCTCAGAAATGGTTGCAAGAGAAATGGAATACAGCAGTGTATGTTTATGGAGTGTGGCGTGTACTCTGACTGAACTTTGTAGAGCCCGTAGATGTTTTTAGGCACTATTCCACTATTATTTGTGAATCACATTTAATGTTTCAAGCGTTGATAGATTAATTGCGATGAGCTGCAGATGCAAGTCTACAATTATTATTTATACTCAGCAATGTGAGCTATGGAAATGAGTAATTATTGTGGTATTGAAATATTTCAAGCACTAACCTGCCCCCATCCACGATTCTAAATGTCTTACTGGCATTTGTTGTATCTTCTAATATCAAACCTGGTGATTTGTGTCTTTGTCAGATCGGTGGTGTATCAACAGAATTCTAAAGAGTCGGCCACGCTGCAGCCTTTCTTCACCCTGCAGCTGGACATCCAGTCAGAGAAGATCCGCACTGTCCAGGAGGCTCTGGAAACATTGGTGGCACGAGAGTCAGTCCAGGGCTACACCTCTAAAACCAAGCAGGAGGTATGAATGAAGTTCACTTTCAGGCTGTGCTTTAGTTGAGATCAGTGTCACATGTTAGCAAATTAAAAAGAAATGGAGTATTTAGTTATTATATTTACTGTCACATTTAATTGTATTTTGAGGAGGTGCAAGTGTTTATATTGCTCAAATATATTTCTGATTTGAGTAACTCATAGAAATGTTTTGGTTCTCGGCCATGTGCACTGATGATTTAACACAGAGATGAAGAGCCATGTTCGCTACACATGGTAAAAGGCACGCATCTTCATTGAACCTCATCACAAATATTCCAATTGTTTCCTTGAGTCTGAGTAAACAAGATTCCACAACTGCTGGGGGAAAAAAATGCTTGTTTCTAAAATGGTTCAGTGAGTGAACAGCTGCTCTGCAACTGTATAATGGGCATTTTATAATAGATAAACTTATCATTCTGGTCTTTGTCACTTTAGAGGCAGCTTGGTCTACAGCCTGCCACTCGTCTTTGTAAAATGTAATGATTCATGAGTCTCTGCTTTGAAGGGCTCAGCAATCGTTGGCATTTTTCAACAAAATCTTAATTCGTGTTCTGAACTTGTCTCATTCTCTTTGCTGTTTTGTTTAGAAGTGTTTTGGCTTTTATGCCTTTTGGAAATTGGATCATCTTTAACTCGCTTAGCTATTCACAGTTAGAGAAATTACCGAAAGTAAAGTACCCGAACTTTTGCATGCATCTGTAGGTCTACAGTTAAGAATGAACTCTTGGGAGTCTTTTTGATGTAAGTTATTTTAGACTGCACGTGTTAACTTTTTGTCCTGGTTTTCAGATTGAGATCAGTCGGAGGGTGACTCTGGAAGAGCTTCCCCCCGTGCTGGTGCTGCATCTCAAGAGATTCGTTTTTGAGAAGACTGGAGGCTGCCAGAAACTGACCAAGAATATTGATTACCCTGTTGACCTAGAAATCAGCAAAGGTATGGACCCACATTCTGCTGTGCACACCAGGACTCTTGGTGCGTTACACTGTTGTAAACACTTTGTCACTTCTCAATGGAAACTAATTGTCAGCTGCATGCAAACACAAGCTGTCCTTATTATTTAATTATATATAATTTAATGTTTTAGATATTTTAGTCTTGGTAAATGACAAAGTTATCAAACATGCATCAACATGTTCCTCAATTTTAGCTGTAGATAATTAATTCCAAGAATTTGCCAAATAAACCTCAAGTGTCATTATGATTTACGCTCTGAAAAATATGGTGTCCCAGAGAAAGAGTCATCTTTTTATGCTCAAAAGACAGAGTGGTGGTATGTTTTTCTCAAGGGGAATGATCTGCTCGACTTGGGAGTGAATCATAAAAATGAACATTTTACTCAGCAAATCAGCAAATTCGTTATCATGCCTAGCTGAAATAATATAGCTGTAGACACCCTGGGAGGATGAGGGGGAATCAGGAAGTCAGTGTTGCAGTGAAGTCTGTAAACCCCATGCAACCTTTTGGCTGATTTGAAAATTGTTTTTTCTGAGCTCTACAATACACATAACACCAGACTGATTGAATTGTTTGTTCTTTCTCACTCGATAAAAGCTTCTATAAGATTGTGCACACTCAGAACAAATCTGCCGTTGAGGCTCCTCTGCCTTTTGAGCACCCTGCATTAGCGTGAAGGCCAAAAAGTCTGTTAATCTTCCTGCTGTGTAAATCTTAGCAGCACACATTCTGTATTTAATTAGAATCAAAGCAGTGTTTTGGATCTTCTTGGTCTAATCAGTGGATTTTCCTAACCATGATTTCCTTTCAGATCTCTTGTCTTCTGGAGTGCGGAGCAAAGTTGTGAAAGGCCAAAGAACTTACAGGCTCTTTGCAGGTGCGTTTTTTGTGCTTTTCATGCACTCATTATTACATCAGGGGTTGTAATTTTGTAGTTTTTGTATCATATTGCCACTGTGGGACTTGTTAATTCACCATGATGTGGCTATTTTGTCCACTGAAATAACAATGCTTTAAGAGTGCCAGTCCCTTTCTATGTTGACAGTCCTTTCATTGGACATCCAGAAATAGTTTGGGAGCTTCATAAATGATTGTAAAGTTTTTGGACTATATTTTTGTTTTGCAAGTTTTCCATGCAACACTTCGTCCAGCTGGAGTAAAAGCCATTTGTAATTCGTCAAATGTGGAGGAATATGTGCTAAATAAATGCAAAGCAAAATATAATGAATAATATAATAATATTAACATAATAAACTAATTATGATCAACCATGATTGATTTGGATTGAGTTATATCCCTCTTGTAGTCCCAAGATTGAGTTAAGTGAATCATGAACATTAAGAGAATGAATTAATAGAATTAGTTTTGCAAGTGATGGTATCCCTTATTTTAGTATTGTGGGTCAACCTTGAAGCTAAAAGAGCTCACAAGGAAAAACTGCAGACTCTTCAGTGCCCAGTTTTGAAGTCATGGAAGAGAGCTGACTTTTAATTAAAATCCCATGTCTCTGATGTCTTTCCCCCCCCTGTCTCTCAACACAACCAGTTGTCTATCATCATGGGAACAGCGCGACAGGCGGTCATTACACCACGGATGTCTTCCACATTGGTCTTAACGGCTGGCTGCGCATTGACGACCAGACAGTGAAGGTCATCAACCAGTACCAGGTGGTGAAGCAGACTGCAGAGCGCACCGCCTACCTGCTGTACTACCGCCGCGTCGACCTACTTTAGACACACACATGCACATCCCGACATACACATGCAAGAATACCCGAATATATTCACAAACGCACACAAAGATCATACATGCTCAAAATGCACTTGTTGACATTACAGTACATGTCCACACGACACGAACACACACCAAACTAACGAACAGGAACACTGCCCAACTTGTTCTCTTGCAAGATTTTCCTCTTCTTCCCTCCTGTCCCCGCTTTTCCTGAGAACCAGCTTTTCCAACACCTTTTTCCTTGTCTCTTTTTTTCTTTTTGGAAGAAGAGAAACAAGCTGCATTCACAAAGATTTCCCTGTGACTGCTCTCTCTTCTCTGTGCACCACTGCTGTTTTGTTTTGATTTTTTTTTTTGTTGTCTTCTTTTGTTTTACTTTTAAAGCAACAAGGAAGGACTGTTGAATATAGTGAGGTGGGGTTGGGGTTACAGGTTTGGACCTGAGACTCACCTCTGACTGAGCCCACGGCTCGGCTCAGATAGCAAACAGTGGACTTACACACAGGAAGAACTATCCACTGCAGGCTGCGGGTGGACCGTTGGGGAAATTTCTCTTGTTTGAATTACCTTTTTATGGAAATGACCCAGAAATATCAGTGTTTGCCTTTTAGTAAAGGAGAACTGTTGGCCTAATGAATTTGCAGCAATTTAAAAGCCTATTTGAATTTGCCCTAGTGCATTGAAAAGGCCCAGCACCAGCATTATCATGAGTCTCTCCTCCCAAGGCCAGATCGTCTTTTTCTCTGCCACCAACACCAACAGCTCCTGCTCCTCCTCCTCCTTATCCTCCATATCCTCACTTTTATGATGCTTTTAAATCTACGTACAACTTGAGCCATCAACAACAGGAAGAAAACAGACAGGTGGTACATTGAATGGGAACTGAACAGCTTCCTTGTTTGAGAGATCCTTGTTATGGTATCTGGGTTTAGATTTAGAGAGACTATCTTAAAAAAAAAAAAATATTAATGCGCTTTAGAATTTAATAACAAATAAGCTTCTGTGCACAAAGTATGGCCTGATTGAGGAGTACAACATGACAGGCAAATGCATATTTTGCAAATATTTAGATTAAAATGTAAAAAAAAAAAAAACCAACTAAAAATATATAAAAAAAATAAAACTAGCGGACTGAAAACTTGGTTTGGGTCCTAAAGGACTGCGCTAGTTTTTAGACTCAGTTCTTGCACTGGAGAGATGGCAACCAATCAAGACAGATTCCACTGCAAAACCCACCCTTGTTTACTTTGTACATTTCCTTCTCTATCCATTTTTTTGTCTTGTCTAAAGGTTCCACCTGTGTATAGGTGGCTTATCAATGTAGTTTTGAGCCACATTACCCCTCTTACCCCCCAACTCAGCAGAAAGCGGGGGGGGCTGCCTTAGGTTCAACGTGTGATGTTTCTCCACTCAGTGTACAAGTCTAACCCTAATCAGGCACCAACAGCAAGTCTAATGTCTGTGAACAGTTAGGGGAATGTACCAGACACCTATGTATTGACTCTATTGTGGGTCAGCATTTCCTCCTAGTTGAGGGAAACTGAGCGTTGAGGGGAAGTGGGACGACATCTGTGCTAAGCATAAATCCCCCTGGACATGTACACAAAAGGAGATAGTGTTTGATTTTGTTGAAGATACTGATTTTTTTTTTTGATTTTTTTTTTTGATCATTCATTGATTGTGATGATTTTTGTTTGAGTTACTAAACAAGCTTAGTTTTTTTTCTTTGCTTTTTTTCTCTTTTTGTCATTGATCATGTATTGGATGTCCCCATGCTCTCGCTTCCTTCAGAAAAAAATATGCTTGCATTTGAATTGGTGTTTGAAAAGAAATTACACAGGCTAAAGCACAACAATGAATAAAATTGAACTAGTTCTTTGCTTGATATTTATTTCCATTTTGTCATTTTCTCTTTTCATGTTTTTTTTGTTTAGTTTTTTTTTTTTTTTTTGCTCGAAACCCATTGCATTCCAACCACCAGTGTCAGTATCTCAGTATTAACGTTTTACAAAATGTAATCAACTCAAGTATTTCTCCATGAATTGGGCTTGTGTACTTCACTTTTATCCACAAAAATCCTTTTTGTCTCAGACACATTTCACTTCCTCACATCAATTAAAACAAGGTACACGGGCAAGAAGTCAATTATTTCATGTTTTCCTGCTTTAGAAGCAGTGTAAAACATTTCCTGTATTTCCCCTCACCTTACTTGTTTGTAGGTTCAAAAAGACTGATCAGGTTCTGTCTTTCAACTTAGAATTGTAGTCAGATTTTCACCAAAATTCAGACTCACATGAAATTTAAATTATTTCTAGCTTCTATGTGCTATAATATCATTATGTGGTGCACAGTCTCAATTGACTTTTTCTTGTGGGTTTCACAGTCAGAAACCTTTCCCAGGTAAACCAAAGGACATTATAATAGAGGCCCTACTGCCTTTCCTTCAGTATATTCAAACTTTATTTTGCCTTCTCCATCTGAGGTCTTGTAGCGATGTCTCGTCTCATTCCACGCAGGAAACAGAGGCATGCTGTTTAGATGGCCAACACATCTTCATGCATAACGTTTAACGATAGTTCAGTTGTGCTGCCTGCTTTGTAGTCATTTCTGCACAAATTGTGACATTTGTTGACTTGCATATTTTCTTTCCCCTTTTTGAAGACTGTCTTGAGAGTTGGGACTTGAACACCTTGAGCTTTCTGTTGTATAGTTTTATCTCAGTCTCTCATGGCTGGTCAGGAAATGTGCTGGTGAAATGCTTCAATAATGTCTCTCTTTTCAGTATGTGCTCCTAACACTATTGTCTGCTGGGAATTGTTGGGATATTGACCTAAAAACAAAATCTATACTGTCTTTTAATTTTAAGCCTCCAGCATTCTATTTTGTTAATCGTTCAAATAAAGGATTGTGCAAAAAGCAGTTTGCTAATGAAGTGTAGTCAGAAGACTACTTGGCTTTCTTATAATATGGTCAATACTGAAAACATCTGCCGTCTCTACACTCTGGACTGGCCTATAGAACAATGTGCACAATAAACCAAAACAACAAAACGATCCACAGCGTCTTGGTCTACCACACACTGCTAATTGCTCTCTTGTTCCTGTGTGTCAACATGTACTATGTGTAGTGCTTTGTAGCATGTCGTATCTCCCTCTCCTGCGGTCGAGCTGGCTGCCTCGGTGCCCGCAGCGCTCTCTTTAGGCCCGAGGCTGAGCTCGCCTCTGTTTGCTTTAATGGGAAGCAGACCCCATCATTGAAAAATTTGCCATGTAAGGGTTTTTTGCCCTTTAGTACTCCTTGCTATTTATTCCCTCCTTACTATAGCCCGGCCGTGCGCTGAAATGTGGCTTTGCTCTCGAACTTAAAATCAAGTGCAGTATTTTCCTTGTTAATGTCACAAGGCAACGACAAGACCTTTTTTTTTTTTTTTTTTCCATAGGCCTGCAGCCTGAAGGGCAAATTACATGTTCAAACACCCACTGATAGACCACCTATACTCACATGTGTCTCCTTCGGCCTTTAGGGATGATGTGTGTGTATGTTGCTCTCCACAGGCCTTTTTAAGACTTTGAGTGGTTTGGTGAAAACATATAGGACATATTTTTTGACACAAGCCAGTAATTTGAATGGCCCTGGTACTGCAGCCTCCTCAGGGGCCCAGAGCGAGGAGATGGGGCGAGTACCGCACATTACTTATCTATTATACGAGCACTTTATGAGGCCATTTGGATGATTAAAGCGCCACAGATCAAAATATTTGTTCAGAGTGGAGATGAGCAACCCAAAGCTGAGTACACTCTCGGGACAACAAAGCTAAGCCACGTGCAGCAGCACGTGCAGAGAGCAATGCGTTCCTGTCACATCTGTATCTGCTCTGACACCAACTTATGGCTGTGTTAAATTGTGTTTTAATAGACAGGCCATTAAACCCTGCACTTAAGCAAGCAGCAACCATTACAGCTAAGAAAGAGGACCGGTGGATCCTTGAGGTCCAGCTCATCTAATGGCTGATGGATGCAGATTTCAAAACGCTCACATTGAAGCTGGCTCAATTTTAGTGTTTTATTTCATTTATTTTGAGCGCTTAGTGGCAACTTTAAAGAGGGAGTGATTCACACCCTTCAGCTCAGGACACCCGAATGGTGTCCCAAGATAAGTCACCCACAATATGATTGTTGATATAATTTATTCTAATTATTGCTGGGGTTTTTTGTGAACTGGTGTAAATGTTAACCAGGCCTGTAATAATTCTTTAAATTAAACAATGAAGAAAGGAAAAATCACTCCTCGCTGGAACTGCTCATAACTTGTGAAGGAGAAGAAGGTATTGCTTAATTTTAAGTGGTTCATAAACCACTGTATTATAGGGATAAAAGGCTCAAACAGAGGCATGTTTTTTGGGTATTGGGTGACAAGAAAAATCTGAAAAATGATCAGAGAAACATGCAGAAGGCGGATCCTTGCATAAACTGCATGACCGGTCACTGAAGGGTTTGTTTATGAAAATAATGTGAATCGTATGACTTCAGTCACCAGATCTAAACACAGCTGAGCCCTTACGGGAAAGTTTGGATCAATTTTATTTAGACTTTAAACCAAATGAGGGAATGTCTTTTGGAAGAATGGTGCCCTAATCTTCCAGTCGACCCTTTACTAAGTACTATGTTGCTATTCTTTTCATGTATCACTTCAGCCTGTCTCATTGATGCTTTCCATCTATATACTGTAACTGTTGACCCTTAGGTTTCCTGGTGAGCCTACTTGAACCTTGAAGCTGGGATGTCTGACATATCCTTCGTTAGTGCCAGTCCTCCATTCAAGACATTAAAACCACTAAAGCTACAGTAGACTTTATACAACATCCTTGACTCATCTGGCCACCCGTGACCTCTTTATCCTTGTAGGAAACATTTTTGTGCATTTCCTATTCCGTTGCGATCCGCCCACTGGTTTGTTTTTACAATCGGCCTCTTTCACCATATGGTCTCCTTGTTCAGGCTCCACCAGTTTTCCACGCTGCATCTCATTTCATGGGTCTTGTTTAGAGATCCACTAACACTCCACACCTTTTAAGAAATGGAAACATGGCAACCAGAGTTTTGAGGCCCTCTACCAGTCACTGTCTAAATAAACCAGCTCTTGGGTTTTGCGTATGGAGCCTTGCAGTGTATATACATAATGTGTGTGGGTGGATGGTGGCTCCCCTTGAACACAGAAACTATGGTCCCACCAGCTAATGCAGAGTTGTGAGTTTCCAGTTTAGTCTGATATGAGTTATACATCTGGATTGATGAAGTTGAGCAATGAATAACAGTTCTGAGAAGAAAACCCTCGTCCCATGGACATTTGAACACAGCCATCAAGCCTGAGTCACATAGTTACGCTTGTCACAAGGGACCGCTCAGGACCGGGAAATGCAGATTGAAGTTTTTACACAAACAATCATAATCCTGAAAATAATTGGCATCATGGACCGCCGGCAAACAGTAATCTAAGAGGTTGAGAACACATAATGATGCTTCTGATTCACAGCGTGTCAAGAGAGACATCAGTGAAGACAGGATGTTCTCCACAAGCCTTCAAGCCAAATGCCAAATGTGTGTTTTGTAAGCTCTGAGAATACATGTGAACAAAGTTTGCAAAGAATAAGTTTCACAGAGCACAGATAATTGGTGCCTGGTGTTTGTGGGTCGCCTTGCTTCAGTCACAAAAAAAAAAAAAGGCAACACATCAAAAATCCAGGAAGCTGATTTGGCAAAATAGAAAATGTGGTTGAAAGTTAAGCTTTGTTAAAATCAAAAATGTCTCATATGATCTTGGTTATTTGTTTCACATGTGAACATCTTCTGGTTTCACAAACTGGGATATGCCAGCTGCAGTTCCCGGATTGAAACCAGGATAATGTGGCTTATCCAGGCTTCTTATCACTGTCTGTGTGTGTGCAGGTGTGGGGTTTATCAAAGCTACTCATCATCAGTGATCAGAGAAGATAAATCCAGTTCAGAGAGACACAAACCAAACTGTGTTCATCCTCAACCTCTCAACTAACTCAGTCGGAGCAGAAACAAATAGCTGAGATATTAAAAAGCCATGTCTCATGTCTGTCATATCAAATTCTTCATGCATGTTCAGTCAGTTAGTATATTTATAGACTCTCTTGAGTGGTACATCCTTGCAATTCCATAAAGAAAATGATTTTACTCAAATGAACTGTCCAAAATCTAGACCAGAATATAGAGTCTTTGCAGGCAGTGAGCTTGGTAGTGTACCGGTTGAACCCTGTGAGGTCATCATATGAGCTTAATCTTTAGCGTTTCCTGTGTCTCAGAATTCTAATCTTCCTGTGGACCTCTCACTACAGACCGTAGCCACCCTCGCTAACATCTCTGCAGGATGGTTAAGAAAGAAAGCAGATGCATGATGGGCCAGACTTCCTGTTAAACATGTATTTTGACTGAGTGCAGAGACCAAGCTGGCAGAGCCTTTGTGGGGAGAAAATCTGTCTGAGGGCTCAGCTTGCTGACATTCCTTCTGAGTGGCCGTGTTCTTGTAAATATCTGAGATGTTTCAGACAGAAATCAAGCTCACGATGGAATAAAATGTGAACTATTTGGGTCACAACACAGCGAGTCCTCTGAAGGGTCAGTGAGGAGACACGACAGCAATGTTTTATCAAAGTAGGAGATCCTTGTTCGTCTGCCTGCTGCTCTTCATCCTCTCTAACACCTGTCATAGAATTATGTCTTTTAACTTATGACAGCCTAAACTCTCATGTGATGGAGATGTAAATGAAAGTGATGTGTAGTTATCTACAGCACCAGCTCTCAAATTCTCTCAAACATCATTTGACTCCAACTAAAAAGATTGTACAAGTTTGTTTAAACTTAATGTGATGGAGAACAAGGTTTTGCTCCAGATTTTTTTTTTTTTTTAAAGTTCATTTCACTTAGCACATCTGCAGCAAGAGCAGTTAAGTCTACAAAATGAGATGAGTTGCCTGAACTTTGTGTAAAGAGTTAAATGATGGATAGTGTGGCATCATCTTTCACTCTTATTTCCTAAGTCTGGATGGGTTTATGTGTGGATAATTGATCTGCAATGGTAGCTGCAACCAATTTAAAAACCACCAGGATCTGATTGCTTTGTTGTGTAATGGCACTCTTGTGTTTGGTTGGCATGAGAGTCAGCATATGGTACCTTGTGTGACCTCCGGTTGGTTTAAGGACAGTGGAGCAGCGACGGTGAAGAATCAGGCTGAAAACAGGCTAGAATCTTAGGGCTTGTGATCACTTAATAGACCTTTTAATGTATCACAAGTAGAGTCACTGTTTTCATTCCTCTTTCAAATAAGGCAGGTGTATAAATTATATCATATGTCTTTATTAATATTTAATGAAACATTTACCAGTGCTTTCTGTATTAGTTGTAAGTCAGTCATAAGAACAACTGTTGGGTTGACTTTTCACACACTTTGAACAGTTATTTCTACAAAAGAGCTGCTGACGATCTGGACCAAAACTCAGCTAATAACCTCCACGCACTCAAGTTAATAATTAGCCTTGATTAATGACTTATTAACTGTAACAAAAGACTTATTAGAGAGCAAGAAACTCATGAACATTCAGTGTTGGATAACCAACATTTGTAACGGCATTATTACCAAATAGAAATGTTCAATTCCAGACAGATTTTTCACAACCTAGCAACCCAAAATTCTATTATTTTTTTCCTACAACATCTATGAAGCCTCAGCTACAGCTTATCTATTGTAATAGATAATGATATTTTCATGACTCCCTGTTGACCGCAATCTGTGCTCAGCATGTCGTGTCTGCAGCTGGTTGTGCAGACTCATATCTGAATAATAGCTCTCACCAAACATGATTCAGAGCAGTGGATGTCACTGACTCTGACTCCTCTGACAGCTACTTGATTTACAGGATCTCTACTTTTCCTTCTGACGTGAAGCTCCGCCCAAGAGTCCAGTGTGCTCCAGGAGGAGTGAAGGAGGAGTGGGTGGGGGGGGGAGAGAGAGGAGAGACCGTCATTTTTTCCTCTGCTCCTGAGGGGTCCCCCCTCTCTATATAAGGCACTGTGAGCAACTCAGGACTCACACACACAGCTCCTCTGTGCTTAAGGACTGGCGCCAACAAGCAGCAGCAGCAGCAGCAGCAGCAGCTCCTCTCAAAGGGAATAAAATAGGAAGCTCCCATATACCCAAACACCTGGAGGTTGACTGAAGAAGACAGAGGTGAGCAAGATCACACTGTGATTTCTAACATGTCGTAGTGTAGCTTCCAGGGAGCTGCGAGCTTTAAAGCCCTGCAGACAATTAAAGACAAAAAGACAATTAACTGTGTATTTGATTTGCAACTGATGACTTTCTTTATAAGCCTTCTTTTATTCTTATCAAATGCACTGATGTGGTAATATGAACTTATGGTACCAACAGCTCCTATATGTCAGCTGTGTGTTACAAACCCTGCCAATGTAAAAGAGACAGGACACTGTCATTCATTGTGAGTGTGAAGCCTCATTGAGGAGACATCAATGGGAGAGCAGTCATGATGGAAAATACTGTATAAAAATACTGTATACAGGCAGTGAGCTTATGAAGAAAGTGCAAAAGAATTTCAGATTTCAATGTTAGATTTCCAGGTCGCAAGTTATCAATGCAACGAAAAGCCACACATCAACCAAAAAACAGAAGAGATCAGAAAGAGTCTTTAAATGGCTTCCAGCATGAAAAAGTGAGCAAGCATCTATGAAAATGTGCATCAATTTGTGTATGATTTATATTGTGCAACGAGTTGTGTTTGCACTCAGCATCACAGCGAGGTGGGGGGGAGGTCAGTCCCTCTCCAGATCAGATGGGAGGGTGGCGGAGAGTTCCCACACACAAGACGTGGATATGTACATGTGTCGAGGCTCTGTCTGTCACTGTGGTATAACATTCATGAGAGCCATGAGAAGGGCCCAGACAGAGAAGCTGGTAGAGACTCAGTGTGAAAAAGGGCCACAGGGAGAGGAGCAGGGTGTGGTGCCTGAGCTGCCCGCTGGCTCACAGTGCCCAGAGCTGGCACAGCATGTTGACACAAAGCCGGTGCCAGACCTCAAGCCGCCTTTTCAGCCAAAGGGAAAGAGGTGAAGGGATTCAAGGATAAGAACAAGCGGTGCGAGCTGGAGCTTGGTTTATTTTCTTCTGATCGCACCAGCGCAGTGCTCTTCTCTCTTTATGCTCTTTATAAAGGTTTGTGACTTTGTGATCTTTGGTTTAGCTCTGATCTTGGACGTCATCCAGAGGAGGGGGTCAGACGGAGGGTCAGCTGCAGAGTATTGTCCCTGGATGTGTGAGGAATGCAGTGTTTTGTTCAAAGACGGTTCAGCTCGGTGAAGGCTTGTCAACCTGGACTCAGGTCTGCCTCCTTAGCGTCCCACCCTGCTGCTCAGTTTGGTTAGAAAATAATCAGAGAGAGTCAGGAGATGGAAAAATAGTATTTCTCAGTATCTCACATGTTCAAAGCAAAGTCACTGTTGTATTTACTGATGAAGCTCTTTATAACAGGTCATATTAAAGCTAAGTTATCATTGGCTTTGATTAGAACTATGCTCATCAGGCAGCACGGGTTAAATAAACTTTGCCTGATTGCTCAAATCAATGTAGACAGAGTTCATTGTTTGGATGTGGAAGCTCCTTCATGGTGGTGCAACACATGTTATTTTTTGTGCCCATATGAAAATAATTGAAGCCGTTCAAAATAAGCATGTTCAATGTTGCATACAATTCGAATCTCACTCACAAATGATAATGTAACAATATGATGTGACAATATGTTGCACAAGATAATGACATCAGACTATCCTTTCAAAAAAACCTTCATTTGATCATATAGTGTAACATACAGAGTCACCACTTTATTAAGTAATCCTGTACGATCTAATGTAATCCAGTACAACAGCTCTGCAAGTTCGATGATCTGCTTTTGTTTGCATTGTGTCAGAGAAAATTTAATCAAACTCTATGGTCATTATAAAGGCTGTGTGAGAGAGAGATCTTGTGTTGGATTGAAGTAAGAGGTGCTTTGTTGAACTGTTGTCCAACCCATTTATATTCAGGAGGTGGACAGAATAAAGTGAATACGTGTCAGTATAATTTACTCCAATGCAGCGCCATCCATGCAACCTCAAAAGTGACCAGACATAACTGAACATCTCATCAAATGAAGGATTTATTGCAGGGCAGCTGTACTGGTTTGCATCAGATTCCATTAGTGTTCCTGATAAACAAGCAACAGTTTTTATCCAACAAACATCAAGTGACAGAAAGCAGAACCGCTGAGAGTGAAAAGTCCAGAGTTGAGGCAATCAGTTTTCTCTCTGCCTGTATCACTTATACATAGCTCAATACAAAGGAAATGATGAAAAATGATGTTGAAATCATGTATATGTGTGTGTGTGCTTATGTGTGCGTGTGTGTATTAGATTGACAGTTCTGTTGGAGAAAGTGACTCCCACATTAGTTCAGTAATCTGTATATTTTGTAACCCGTCCTCTGCTCTGTTGACTCACATAGCGTGGAAAGACTCATTAAACATTTCCTCCCTGCAGGTTGTGTCTGGGACTCCGAGGAGCTGCGTTCACATACGATCTGCTGAAAGTCCACCCCAGACAGCTGTGTCAAGTGTCAGAATGACCTGCGCCGCCATGACCTGGCTCCCTGTCCTCACCCTCCTGCTGCTGCTGTGCGTCAGGGACTCGGCCTCTCTCTTTCTGCCCGACTCCAAGGAGCTCAGGCAGCTGCTGAGCCGCTACGAGGAGGAAGCCAATCAGAATGTGACCAGCAACACGGCCGTCAACAGGACCCGGAGAGCCATCCGCTGGTCGGACCGTGAGGAGATCCTCCAGCTGCACAACAAGCTGAGAGGCGCCGTCTACCCCACCTCCTCCAACATGGAGTACATGGTGAGACAGGTCCCATTACCCCAGTGACCTATTTGACTATTATCTTCAATCAGCAGAGATAATTATCAACTTTTATCTTTGGCTTCACCTCACAGACAACCTAATTCGAATGTGTCAGCAACACTGAGCTCTGAAATCAGGCTGGCGATTAGGGTTTAAAGGTTTTTATTTTGCCCAGAAAAGTGGTGTTGCTCTAATAAAAGCAACCTTTTCTCTCTGCTGGAAACATGCAGTAATGATGGCGAGCTGCTGCCAACCTGCTGTGCTGCTCTTTTACAAGGAGGATAATAATGCTGACTCTGTCCTACCTGCAAACAGCTCAGCGCAGGAGAAGACAGGCGGGAGAGGGAGGGCCGGGTCAGAGGAGGACAGAGAGAACAAGGCTAGAAAAAAGGGGAAATTATGGGACGACGTGGCACATCAATGAGCAGAGTAGGAGAGGGATTATTGTCGGGTCACACAGAAGGTTATTGAAAACCACGAGGCCCGTAAAATTGAGGGAAGCAGCGGTGGCCTGTGTGTCTCTGGAGTGCGGTTACAGTCAGGGAGGAAAGTGTGTGAAGACTTACTCTGCTCTCTCAAATTCCAGCAAACAGGCCGTGTGTGTGTCTGTGTGAGTGTATGGGTGTTTGGGGTTACAGTGGTGTCTGTGTGTGTGCGTGTTTCAGCGACCACCTAAAGACTGGAAATTTACTGAGGAGACGTGCTTTGAGGGGCCACGCTGTATGCAATCCTCCCACGTCCCTTCACGCCAGGAGTCAGGTGTCTTCTCCGCTTTCCACTCTCCTCTCCTCGTCTTCTGTAAAGAAAGCCACTCAGGAAATGTGGATAATTCAGCTGTGATTGCTGGAGATTTGTAGTGGACTGGGGCCAGGCGCCAGCCGCCCCTCTCAAATGTCACCGTCTAAGGTTAATGTTGTACTTGTATCCAGCTCGGTTTCACCTCCCTGGGAAGGAAGGAAGTACAGGAGCAGAGGCCTTGAACAGGTTGCGGTTGGGAATGTACTGAGTCAGAACAAGATGTGGATTATAATGCTTTATAGTGGAGCAGATGCAGCAGGTGAAAGATTCAATGTCTTCCTTCCTGCTGAGAAACTTGTTTGACTTTCTGTGTGCAGGTGTGGGATGATGAGCTGGAGCGATCTGCCACTCAGTGGTCACACGAGTGTCAGTGGGACCATGGACCTCAGGACCTGCTCATGTCTATTGGACAAAACCTGGCTGTTCACTGGGGAAGGTGAGATGAAATAACACACAGTCCATTAGTTATTTTATGCTATTTTTATGCTTTATCTGTTTCAACAGGTGAGGCCATGGACAGAAACTGTAATTCAGATTTTATGAATACTATTAGCAGTGTTATGGCTGAGTATCATCATAGTATTTTTTAAGGTAAATTTTTCAGGACGACAAACTTTTTTTTTTCTTGTAAACATCTATCCATCTACCGCTTACTCCTTTGCAGGGTCGTAGTTGTAAACATTTATAAAGGTTTTATACATTGTACCTCAAAGTGACATTTCTAATACTTACAAGCAGAGGAACCAACAAAATGCTGTATAAAATTGGTAAAATTATGATCCATATATGTAAACCTGATTGCAAAATAAGTGAACAAGACTTCAAACCTGACCTGGCATTGGATGGCAACTTTTGAGACTGAGGCCTAATCCACACAGACAGTTCTGTTATTCTGTCACATTCTCAGCTGAACATCAAACTTTTGTGCTTTGTGTAATTAGGGTTGTGTGTTAGTATTTTCTGAGCTGTCAGTGTTGCAAAAGGAAGTCACACCCTCTTTTCCTGTAAAATGTCCATTTGCTGCAGCAACTCTCAAAATCAGCTTGAACTGATGTGCTCCTTTTAAAAAATCCTGGCCACGTTGCTGTGAAGCACAGGCATGGGCAGAGCTAGTCAGTGTGAGCGTGTTCAAGTGGATGTTTGTGTGAATGAGTGTGTGCGTAGATGCCAGACACAGTCGGCCTCTGTGTATGACAGTGTATGGCTATCGCAGCAGGTGCCCTTCCAGGAATATGCTCTCATTCTCTCAGGCCCTTTCCTCTCTCCCTATTCCCTTCATGTCTTCCAGTGCCAGCAAGCCCTGATGTTTTCCACTCCCCCTCTGCTCTCCATTTATAAGCTCAGCACTTTTCAATACCGTAAAAAGAGATGTTTATAATAAGAGCTAGGACTGATTTGTTAGGCTGCGGAGCCATGTTTAGGTTTGCTTTGATTCTCGTTTTTTTTAACCTGATTTGATTTCCCCTGTTATGGAGGGGAACAGACTGCTGTTCTGTGTGCCAGGTCAAATTCAGACTCATCATTTGAGGCCTGAAGCGAGGGGGAGGAGCAGGGAGGTTCATGCAGTGTTTCTTAAGTCTCGCCAAAGCACCTGGCAGCTCCCTCAGATATTTCCCTTTTGCCCCTGGCACCTGGATGGCCTGTGACTGAGCCTACTGTTTGTCTGTGTGTGTGTGTCTGCGTGTGTGTGTGCACCCCACAGGTACCGCTCTCCTGCCTTCCATGTCCAGGCCTGGTACGACGAGGTGAAAGACTACACTTATCCCTACCCCCATGAGTGCAATCCCTGGTGTCCAGAGCGCTGCTCTGGGCCCATGTGCACCCACTACACCCAGGTAAGATGAATGGGGCTTAGTTAAAAGTTATCTTACCAGACCTCTGTAGTCTGCTCCTCATCGCTGTTTGAGGCCACATTTGCCAGTACTGAATCTGACACCTGAATCTGTTGCTGAACTGTTCGTGGAGTTGCATTTTGGGTAGGTTTTGATCGAGGAAGAAGAATGCGTGGAATAAAAAGACAATATCTTTAGTCCTTGCCACCTTGTCCTTTCATTCATTCGACTATTTTATAAAAGTGCAATGCTAAATTGATGGACTACTCCTTTAACGAAGCACTTGGCTGAGTTATAAGCTTAACCGGATCACTTATTACAAGAAGCTGAAAAGTTTGGCAAGTCATTTTAGTTTGAATCAAATTTTCCCCTTCGAACCACCTTCTATATTTTCAGCTGTATTTATGATCAAATCTATATCAGATCATGTGCCTGCTTTTATCTGTAATACAGAACATATGTCAGTCGACAGGTACTGCAGGCAGTTTTAAAGTACAACAGGTGGTGCGCAGCCTGTATGATGTTTCACAGTATTTATGGGCAGCGTTGTGGAGGGACTGAGGGATTAAGTGACAGGCATGGATAGAGTAACTCGCAGATTGGGAAAGCAAAAATCACGTGTAATGCAACAGAGCAGGGTGCAGGGCCGCAAAGAAGAGTAGATGAGAACATGAAATCAATCAAAAGGAAACAGAAACAGAGAAGCTGGCCTCCTCTTCAGACTTTACTTTATAGCTGCTGGGATGAGTATACAGAAACACCCAGACTCCTCCCTCTGTCTTTGCCCTGAAACCTGATCACGGCCATCTGGTAGTCATTTCCAGACACACCAGACACCCCTCACTGCTTGACCTGGATTCTTCTGAAGATGCTGCAGAGCGGAGACGGTGCCAAATCTGAGCTTCATCACCTTGCCTCTGCCTTTCATTCACTTCGGCCTAGGCAGTCATAATCCAGAACTACCTGTGCAGAGAAACATTGTAGAAAGGTAGAGAGCCCACAGAGCTGAAACAACACTCAGCACACATCAGTCTGTGTGCTGACTCACTGCTTCCAGTGGCCTCTAAATGTACCAGGAAAAAAGATGAACATTCCTGAGGAGGGAGAGCGCACGTTTCGGAGTTTGGGAGGAAAGTGAGGAGGAGTTATGGAACATGCTGTGTTGTATTTGCCGTCAAATGGCACATCGTTCATCTCTAACACCACCGCAGCAGCTTTCCGTTTAATAAGCTGTTTTATTTTACCTTGGACAGTTTTGGGCCTTTTTGCTGATTCCTGTTAAGATTAAGGCGTTTTTTTTTCCACTTGTGATGATGAAAATGATCCCAATTGTGTCACAGGGGGCGAACTGGGTTCACACATGACGTGCATCTGACCGGGGCAGACGTCCCAGCGGCCCCATTAATCGTGACTGCCAATCTGGTTGCTTCCTCTGGAATGAATGATTGAACCGAGGGTAGCAAGAAAAGTGAGGCAGGAAATCGAGGCTACAAGCTCAACAGCTTGTGCTGCTACGTGTCCATTCAGCAATTTAACTTTCTTTTATTTCCCTCTTTACAGCTGGTCTGGGCAACCACTAGTCGAGTGGGCTGTGCCGTTCACGTGTGTCCGAGGATGGACGTGTGGGGAGAAATATGGGAGAATGCCGTTTACCTTGTGTGCAACTACTCCCCAAAGTACGATCAACATTCCTCCATGTTTCACTGTTCGTCCACACCTCTGCTCTCCTGACTCTTGTTTACATTCTTCCTCTTTACAATGCTGACCAGCGCTACAGTGTGTGTTCCTAATGCAGCGTATAGTTGTCTGAGACATTTCTGTGACATATTGGGGTCATTAAAATTCCTCCAGGATTCAGAGTCGAAAAATAATAATGAAGCCGAGGGAAAGAAAAATAAGAGCAGGGCAGGCGCTTGTTTTCCAGGCAGCCCTCAGGATGTAATTGCCTGATAGACAACATGGTGTTTTTATTAGTTTGTGGGACTAATGACTCTTAGGAGTGTTGACCGTGGACAAAGAGTGTTGAAGTAATTACAAGGCTGTGAGCCCAATGATGCTTGACTGATGATTAATTTCCACCTTAGTCAGTCTGTCTCCTTTTCGCTTCCTGCAGGGGCAACTGGATCGGTGAGGCTCCGTACCAGCATGGCCGTCCTTGCTCTCAGTGCCCTCCCAGCTACGGAGGAGGATGTAGGAATAACCTGTGCTACAAAGGTGAGCAAACCCACACTTTCTTCACTCAGTTATGGCGAGCATGTCATCAATCTGAACCCTCTCTATTTGCCCTTCTGCAGACTCTCAGCGCTCAGAGACAGAGGACATGAACGAGGTGGAGAAGCCTCAGGTTCCACTGCCACCTCGCACCACCGCCAGACCTGCCCCCAAACCTAAACCTTCCACTCCGAAGAAACCTGTGTCCAAGCCCTCCACTCCTAAACCCACCACACCGAGGACACCGTCTTCAAAGACTCCCAGCAACACCTATCTCGGTAGCTACAGGAACGATTAAAAATAACCTAATCATTGGGGATGTGTATGGCTCTTTGCTGATTTTTTTGTATCCTTGCAGCTCAGAGCATCAAGTGTGAGACCAGACTGCGAGATAAGTGTAAAGGCGCAACCTGCAACAGGTCAGGTTATTTTTTGGGATGTCCACGTCTTGTCCATTCTCATTTACCATTCACTCCCAACACATTCTTGTCTCATTTCCTGCCTCTGCAGATATCACTGTCCTGCTAATTGTCTGAACAAGAAGGGGAAAGTATGGGGAACTCTCTTTTACGACGTGGTGAGTCTATGCCACATGAAACAAACTGCTTGCATCATGCAATAGTTTATACTTCAAATGCATTTTTATAATGTTTTTTTATTGTTTCAGCAATCAAGTATTTGTCGAGCTGCCATCCATTTTGGTGTCCTTGACAACAACGGAGGAGTGGTCGACGTCACAAGGATGGAGAAGTTTCCGTTCTTTGTCAGAGGCACAAAGAACAGCATCGAGTCCCTCAGGTAGATATTTGCATTCTGCCTAATTTGGGTGGGTTGAAATCACATTTCCTGATGCGGCACTTGTGAAACACTTGATTCACATTTTGTGCAATAATAGATTTTTATGAGAACCGTTTGTTTTCCTTGCTCTCTAACACTGTGATGTCTTTTACAGTAAATATAAACCTGGTAATGCCTTTGTGGTTGCCAAAGTGGAAGGTGAGTGAAGCACTGGTTTTAGCTAGAGTTATGAGTGCATGTAGATTCACACAGTGAGCCAACACATATGAGGTATGTTAAATATTTTTCTCCTCTCTCTCTGTGACAGAAATAACTGCTGACTGCTATGCCACTGTGGCTGAAATCTGCCCCTTCAAAAAGCCCACCTCACACTGTCCAAGGTGCTTTCTCACATCTGCCACCTTATCATTCATTTACATTTATTAACATCGACATTTAATAAATGGTTTACAACACACTATAATCCAGTTATAAGAGACATTAGTGTTTATTGATGTATATGTGAACACCTGTAACTCATCCTGTGGGCAGCCATAAGTGGAGGCTGGTATATATAAATGTATGAATGACAATGAAAATCACTTGTAATGCCATAACATACGTCTTCATAGGAGATGTTGTACACTATCAAACACCTCAAATGTCCTTATATCTTCTTGCAACCATTTTCATATAGTGCCTACAAATGCTAAATCAGGTTGTTAGAGTGCTACCCCCCAAAAATGCTAATGTCCAAAATTTGTTTCTCAGAATCTCGTGTCCAACCAACTGCAAGACTCAGCCTTCTTATTGGTCACCTGTGGTTGGAAACAACATCTACACAGATGTAAGTAACACGCTTTTTTCTATGTGCATGTTCTGAATTAACATTTACAACTTGATCACACCAGAGACCTAGGCCCCGCAGTTCTGTGCTCTTTGTTTTCATGTATATATGAGCTTTTAGACAGACATGAAACTAGATTCATGGATTTGCAACATGGTTTGGCCAGAGTGGTTTTGTGGTGCATGGTAGCTATGGAAAGCCATTGAATCACAGTTGGAATATGGCTCATGGAGAATGGGAGTAATGGGAGTAATGGTGAAGTAAACCAGAAATTGCCAGGGATGTATCAGCCACATTGGGGCCTGACCACTCAAAGGCTTATTCAGGCACTATCTCAGATGAAGTGCCTGTGTGTCATCGGTAGGAGGCACAGAAAGACATGATTTCACAAAGACTAGTTTACATATTCAAACTCACCTAAATCATACTCAGAGCAGATTAGTCATTGTAAAGTACCCTCCAGACTAAACTCATCAGATGTTGAGTAAGTGTTCGCAACACTGTCGTGGATCATTTTGGAGTTGCGAAATTGGGACAGTCAGACTAGGTCAGTGTGGTTTTACAGGGAAGAAACTGCCCTCAGATGATGTCTACAGAGAACTTTTAGGTCTTCCAGTCACAGAAAAAGGCAGCAGCAGAGTAGCTCATTGCACGTGTTCCAAGAATGTTTTGCAATCTCAGGCACTCAAATGTGTTTCTACACTAGTGCGGAGGCTGGATGCTGGTTAAACATAAACCATCTGGTTAGAAATGCTGGAGCTGTGGAAGAACAGTGTGATCTGTGTTTGGATTAGAAATGAATGGTTCTGCTCCAGACTGTTGATAAGAACTTATGGTCTGTTGTGTTGGCTCAGACTGTGAAACAAATGCTCGTGTGTGTCTGTTAACTACTGCAATAAATGTACTGTATTTGATAATAAAGTAAGATATTTTGTCATGAAAAAGCTGTTTCCTGTCTTGTTAAAGCTTTTGTCCCCTTTGCCACACTTTCTCTTCACAGAGCTCCAGTATTTGTAAATCAGCCATCCATGCAGGGGTAATTGGTGCAGACGGTGGTTTAGTGGACGTCCTGCCACTAGACAAGAGAAAGAGCTACACTGGCGTCCTGAAAAATGGCATCCAGTCCGAGAGGTACTACTCAACTATTTTTCACTGTGAATATCTTTTCCACATGGGGACTGTTGCATAATAAAAAGTTAGATATATCAGGTGACACTAGAGATGGTCTGAGTTCCAGATATGCATAATTTAGGATTTGGCTCCAAGCGGTCCAGCTGTGGAGTATTTAAGAGAAGCTTTGTCTAAAAATGAGAACAACCAGTCATGTTTGGATGTGATGTGTGGCAGACAGAAACCACGTGGCGGCTATGAACCTGCAAAGCCTCCTTATTGTAATGAAAGTTAACAGGTAAAGCCTGAGGAAATATGGGAATTTGTTTTCACTACTAATAAACACATAAGCACTTTACAAATCTACTACTGAGGGACAACTCGAACACATTCTGTGAAAACATTTCCATTGTGAAAATGCTGGCTGCATGTTGAGGAGTGCAACATATAATCTGCTAAAGTCTCAGAGGAGTTGGTTGTATATGTATGGTTTGCCGCATAGGATTCCTGAATAACGTTGTAATATTTTTCCAAACCACGAGCTGCGTGGCATTTGAAACAAATGAAGCAAGGTCTTTCAACCATAGGTTTTTTTTTTAAAGGTCCTGCAAATCCTCAGGTGTTTTCATTTATTCTGACTTATTAGAATGATGCTGGGATTTGTGCAAAGGTCAGCAAACTGACTGCACTCACAAGCATTGGTCAAGATGGAAGTTGTCCCACCCCCAACAGGTGCGAGAAGGTCAGGTCAGTCTCTGCACACAACCACACAGTCATGAAAAGAGGTCTAATTAGGCAAGACTGAAAACACCTGTGTGAATTGGTGTGTAGGAGCTTTAAAGAGACATTTGGCCTCAGAGGCAGACTGAGTTGCCATTTTGTTCCATGGGGAACTTTCAGTCTGACTTTGTGTTCCAGTTAGCTGATTTCCTATTTTCTTCTGTCTTGGCCAAACCAAGCGACCTTAGTGAGTGACAGTTAAGTCTTTTCATTTTCAGATTTCAGGCTTCTTATTTCTCTATGTCAACTTAGAGGTGTTTTAATCTCACCCTGTTCACAATAATCATGCACTTTGGTCTCTAAAAGGAAAGTCAGGTTATATAATGTGTAGATGCAGAATAATATTCAATACTTTGCTCAGCTCAGACTTTAATATTTGACATTGGGATGAAACTGAAAACATGAAGCTTCTAATAAAATTAGACAAGTAAATTTGCCAAGAAGATCTAAAACATGCCTGAGAAAGGTGCTTTTCTTCACTGCAGCCTACCTTGATTTATGTCTCCTGTAATGCTGCATGTAGTGGGTTCCCTGCGTGCACGGCATGTTTCTCACATCACTCTCATGTCTGTGGCCGGCTCCACTGGACGAAGCTGAGGCGAGGAAGCCCTTGTGGCCAGTTCTGCTGGCATGTGGGGTTGTAAGAGTAATGGTGTGGTTTGCTGTGCGGATGGGCCACACATGGGAGCTTTGCTTACTTTACCCAAGCATTTCAATTGAGTGTGCAAAGTGCTGAATGGCCAAAATAATCCAAATCTGACTACCATGAAATCTAATGCAGAACTGCAAAAGGCCCCACTCAGGGCATTGGGATAGGAGGTCAATAAATGGATGAGAGGGAATCCGTGCCATGTGCCAACATCACGGCCGGGTGGGCAGTCTGGACCGGACTCCGCTGCTGGGGAAGTAATCACAGCCTATCTGATTACTCGAGGATGGAAATGCTGTCAGCCACTTAGTCAGTGCTTTCCCATACGGACAATTATCTGTGATCTGATCCCAATCGCACAGGCCTATCATGATTATTGATCATGGCAGAGCTTCAGGGTCACTCCACTAATGAACTAATTACAAAGTCAACAGGTTTAACACATGCGGTAGCTGGAAATGGTCAGATTCAGAAATCTGGCAAATCTGAGTCATACTGCCGACGTGCTGCTTGGTGGATGTTTTTTCCGAAGATGTTGTGAACAGCATGACTGTGTACTTTTTAATGGATTCAGCTGCTGGGAGGATTGAGAAATACTAAAAAGCACAGTTCTGAGTGTCACTTAGACAGTCATGTATTTATAGAGTTCAAGGGGCCGATTTTACACCTGAAGTTAAGTCTCCACATTTCAGGGAGCACTACAGGGAGCAGCCCTTCAACATATTTAGCAGACAGTAGTTGAATCTGTAGCAGTGGTGACCAAATGTAACCTGTTTTCTTTGTCTGTTCACAGCAAGAGCAACACAGAGGGAGGCTCTTTCCGAGTCTTTGCTGTGAGGGAGTGAGACTTCGGCTCAGACATCCAAAGACCAACGGAGTCGCCTCAGCTGCTCTGGAAGTGCCCACAGGTTGGATACCGTGGCTGTTCGTCTGTCTATGTGGCTTCAGTTGAAACAGAACATCCCTGAAGATTGATAGACACTTTTCCTTCTTAGTTCATAAACAGTAGCCACCCAGTAAAGGTTGTCGTCCAATATCTTGATGGACCTTAATTTTTTCCCCCTCTGCTTTTAACTCCACATATGAGTATTTGTAAGACATACTTAATCTGTGAATACAGATTTTTTTCTTAATACACATATTATGATGCATTGAACAGCTGGTGCTGAGAGTTTTGAGTTAGACATGTTTTACAGAAAGTATTATGTTTACATTGATGTTCTTATTACAAATTTAAATTGGTTTTCATACACAGGAATGTATACTGATCACACTGTATTTAATCATTGTGTACAGAATATATAATATTTTGTTTGTTTTAAAAATGGAGTACCATATATGGACATTTTAATGTTTATTCTGTTTTATTGTTTAATTGCCCCTTTTTCTGCTCTCCTGGATGCTCTATGCTTTTTGCTCTGTTGGATTTAGACCGTGAAACCAAGTCTAAGTCTAAATTGTGCTTACAAGTTAAGTGGAGTTCTTGTTGTGATGTATTGTTGGCTGGGTGGACCAGAACCTGTCGTGCAGATGCAGCAGAGGAAGAGAGGAAACACTGTGGTAAATGAGTGTATACAGGCAGCAGGCACTGCTGTGGATGGATAGTGTTTCCCTTAAGGAGGTGGTGTCTCATCAGTGCCAGACATGTGGGGGTGATTTAGTGAAGGTGCTACATTGCTAAGTTCAGTATGTGGTATATGAGAGCTGGTGCAGACAGGTCCTCAGAACGGTGGCAGTATTATGGATGTATTAAGTAACAATCACAGACAGTAGATAAGTTTAAAATAACAAACAGTCCTTTATTTTATATTTATTATAGCTTAGTGCTTTCCTCATTTCTCTTGATTCTTATTCAGGATTTATTCAAATTTGTCCCCTCCCCACCTAAGACTGATGAATGTGTCACCTGTTTCAGTTACAGAGAGTTTGTAGAGATTAGACCATATGTTGCCGTATAAAGATTCTCATCAAGCTGCTTTATGCACCTTGGAAAACTTAAATTATGCAGTGCATGCTGGTTACAGACAATCACTAAACTGGACTGAGGCACTGTTGCCATTGGTACAGTCCTGATTTGAATGATTTTCTTACAGCAATGCCTCATTTTATTGAATTTCATTTTTGTCTTTTTATACTTCTCTAAATGGTTTCTTTTTGCTGTGTCACTTAAATGCACAGGAAAAAAAATCATCCCTCATAGAAAAAAAATGTAAAATGCTGTTTGGTGTGTCCAGCTGGGATCCTAGATAACACCAGATACACTATAGCACCATTAAGTGTTGATCTGTCTGTCAGTTTCCTAAATCAAAAGCATGCTAACAATACAAGACTGTAAAATGTCCCAAGTGCCTGGCCAAGAAAACACTAAACTCTTTTCCTTCAAGCATATTTCAACTTTCTCTCCTTATTCTACCTCAGTCCTATTGCTACGCTGGGCTGTTATGTCTTTTCTATATGCAGATTTGTATGGGATATGCTAAAGATTTTGTAAAGTTAAGGGAACTGTAAATACTATGATTTTTTTTTCCTGTATACATTAAGAAATGGTTCAAATGTGTGAATTTGTTTTAATTGCCTTGTTTTTATACAGTTGTAGGATGGGTCCTATATTTTTTGCACAATTTGAAAATAAAGTATGACTTATACAACACGTGTTTCTGTTTCTGTAAAAGATGTGTCCACCTTAACCTAAGATTACTGATGTGTCCAGCTTGTTTAGAATATTTGTCCTGTCCTGTTCAATGGAGCCCAACCAGACAAGTCAAGTCAGAATACCCAGCGTTTTACTCTCAACTACATGAGGTTTCGACTTTATAAGAGAGTTCTTTTCTTTTGTCGTCTCAAGTAACAAGTATATAGCTAAAGCATATCCCAAGTGCATATGTAGGCTATTGTATCCTCAAGCCAGTATATATATATATATATATATATATATATATATATATATGAAAATCCATCGTAGTAATATGATCTCACAACTTTATTAAATCTACTCTGACCAGAGCATCAGGCTAAAATCCCTGTGTCATGCATTATGAATGAAATTTAGACCCAGGCCACCCAAGATTTGTCCATTATCTTTGGAAGAATATCACTGACCAGGTTCATAACCTGGCTCTGCTTCTTGCGGACACATGCATGCAGAGTGAGGTGGAACAATAAATTGAAGCAATCACTTTTTGCTCAAGCACCATGTGCACAATCTGCCAATAGGGCTTTTGGCTTATGGTTTCAGAAGAAAGAGAGAAACTCCGTGGACTCAGCTACAGTTTCATGACCTTGTAATTTCCCATTTCACACCGCGGGCTGAAGTTCTCGTTTGCCACTCAGCAGCTGCTTGTGATGAGGTCATGAGGTCATGAGATGATAAGATCACTGTATATATGCCATTGATAAATGCCTCATTTACTTAAACCCCAAGAAAGAGGGAGAGACACAGCAGGAGGAAAAGAACTTAGCAGACAGAGAGCAACCTCGTAAGCAATCATAACTCTCCATACCTCCTGGGCTTTTCTCAGAGCCAAATGTTCAGTTTCAGTTAAGCCCTGGTTGGACATGACTCTGGCCACCTTACTGATAAACAGCTGCAAACGGCTTGTGGGATGACGGTTTTACTCCCATTGTCAATGGAGATAAAAGATTTGTACTCACCCTGCAAATCCCTGGAGTGCTCAGGGAAAAATCTCGGTGGCTCAGTCCAACTTTGGGTTTTCTTGTCCTAATGCGCTGTGCGTAACATTTTGTACCTATTGTACAACAGTTGCATCACGTAGCAACTAAACAGTAAAAAACGTTTTATTTTTGGGTTGTTGTGTTGTCAACGGTTCACACACTCCTCATTTGAATTTACAGATTCTGGATCACATTACATCCTAGCATGTTCTATTTTGTCAAAAATGTATTAAAGGAACATGCAGCTGCACTGATGAACATGATCTATCACTTTAAATATTTCCTAAGAGGACTCAAAAGTCCGCCATCATTGTAGGTCTATCACAGGAAATGACTGAATGGGTTGCATTCCCAACAGTCTGCTGAAACATAAAGGACATGGAAGTACAACCCTGATTCCAAAAAAGTTAGGATGCTGACGAAGTGTTCCTGAGCTCATGTCATAATCTCCTTTATACAGTCATGTGTTTGACAAAGTGTTGAACCTCTCTCCATCCTTCCTTATGAACAACTGAGTCTTTCCAGGATGAACCTTTCATACCCAATCATGATACTATCACCTGTTACCAATGAACCTGTTTACCTGTGGAATGATCCAAACAGGTGTTTTTGGATCAGTCCACAACTTTCACAGTCTTTTGTTGCTCCTGTCCCAACTTGTTTGAAACATGTTGCTGCATCATATTCAGAATAAGCATTGACAAAAATCAATGAAACGGTCTTTGTACTCTTTTCAGTTGAGTAAATAATATAATCATAATATAAAAGGATTATCAGGTTCTCAGCTTCTGTTTTATTTATGTTCGACACAGTGTCCTAACTTTTTTTTTTTGTAGTTTTCTCTACTGATCCAGTCACAGAGGCTCCACCACATGACCTGTAGAGAAGAAAATGATGGTAAAGACATAGTGATCCCTATACTTTTCCTCATGCAGCAGGGTGACATTTGTTGTTTTGGGAAATCTTTGAATAAATTGCTGACTCAAGTGGGTCAGTAACAAAGTAATGAGATGACGATAATGGAATGAGATGATGTGCATAAAGCTGGACTTACCTATTATATGTAGGTATTAGATGAAATCAGTGCTACATTTTACCTTGTTATAGCTTGTTATTATCCATGTGTGCAGCTGTGCTGACGACATTTTTACCAGAATTTAATATTGTCAATTTTATCACTGGGGTTTTGGAGGATATGACGAGAGCTTATTGCAGTATAGTTCATATACTCCAGACAGGACCTCCAGGCAGGAGGCTGATCACTAGACACACACAAGTAGTACAAATTATGACTGTGTTGGTCAGCGAGGCCTTATTGTACATCATGAGGGTCCAATTTTTCGATTTAGAGAGACTGAAAATAGAGGCACCATCTTCCAAAACAGACAGAGCAGAGATATGGCTGATGTTGTTATGACAGGATTGAAGACACAAAAGGAGGATGAAGCCATCTATCTAAAGGGGGCATTTGGAAGGTATTTGGAAGAGATAAGTTATCTTCGGACATACAGTAATTCTACTCAGTATTTTTGGTGATCTTAAGGTTAGACAAGGGTTACTGTAGGTTTCTTTTTCCACTGTTAAATTGTTATGGGATAGTCATGGGAGCATTTTGGACAGACAGTGATTTGCATGCCCTCTGTTTCTGACACATTGCTGTGATCAAACTGAATACCAGACTGATGGTGGACTGCCTCACGTGAGTACCTGTATGTTGTCTGTGAGGAGGTAAACCAAGATAAATAGGAGGATAAGAGAATAAGAGAAACACCATGCAACAAGTACTGGAATTTAAATAAGGAGACTTTCCATGCTCAGTATCTAGTTTTACATTACACAGTGAAACAGGTATATCCACATTTGACTGTGCTGTGGTTGGTTCAACATCACTGACATTCAGAGCTTAGTGTGATCTTCCATTGAATTCCAGTGTTGGGAAAGTTCACTTTCTATATGAACTAGTTCAAAGTTCAGTTCAAACCTTTTAAAATGAACTAGTTCAGTTCATCGTTCATAATTCAAAATTGTGAACTAAAGTTCATGCTTCCCCAAAATGAACTATTTCGTTCTTTTTTAGTTCTTTTTTTTTTTTTTTTTTTTTTACGTTGCCACGAGCTACGAGCTAATTCCCGACTGTATGGGAATTAGTTTCTCAGTAAACGCATCCTCCTTCCTTGCACACATGTGAATTGTGACCATATTGTGACGAGACTGACGACCGCTGATGACGAAGTTGATAGAGCGACAGGCAGGACTTGCGGTTGCCAGATCGGGTGGTTATCCGCGACATTTTAATGGTCGTTTACCATGTGTTTTTACTGTTTTAACTTGGTTTTTCGCCGAGGGCTCTTGAAATCTGGCACGAACGTAATCTGAACGAAATCAGAGTGTCGTTCAAGAAACAGCAGAATGAGTGCGTTCACAATTTAACGTTCATCAAGCAAAAATGAACGGGACGTTCACCCAAAATATGAGTTAGTTCATGAACGAACGTTCTTTGAACGCGTTCAGGTACAACACTGTTGAATTCTTAAGTCATGATATACACATGAACATTTTTCATTCTTTCTTCATCTATGCTTCAACTCTCCAGGGATTGCGATGTTGGTCAGTCCAACCGTTTCGCACCATGAGGTTGACATTTTTGGTTTTTAAGGAATTATCTTGACAAAAACTGGATAGATCTCAATGGCATTCGGTACAGATGTCCATGGTGACCACTATGACGTCGATGAGTGCCAGCAGCAAGTCAAAGGTTTCACTTGTCCAGTGAAAACACAATTTTGCTCAGACATTAATGGTTCCCAGGTGATGAATTATGATTTTGTTCATCACCTGACTTTTCCTCTTGCAGCAGGTTGACATTTGTGGTTTTGAGTCAAGTGTCTAGACAATTTTGGTTGGATCGTTGTGATATCTGTGCAGATTTTAAGCTTCCTCACAAGATGAATTGAAATCCTCATAGTGATTTCTCCTCTACAATGACAGAGTTCCGTTTGACATTCAAATGATGAAGCAAACACAGCACACACAGTTGATCACTTTTATAGACTAATACCTTCCTTTATTGTATTTTAAACCGTAATGAAACTTAACTGTAGTAGGTTGCCCATGCTTATATAGTGTGCAATTTGGATTTGAATGGTACCCTCCCTGGGGTTTTATTTTAAAAGCACCCTGGTGGTCTATTTAGTTGCTTATGGTCTCTTCGCTCCCACAGTGTTTTCCTGCCCAAACAGAAAAGTGCCTGAAAGCACTTTGGGCCAATGATGGAGGCCTGGCCAGCATGAAGCAGGCGTAGTTGGGCGATTTTTCAACATGAATACACACCTTTAAGGCGAATGTATCAGAAACGGGTCGGATTGAGTTTGACAAAGTAGAGTTGAAGCTTGGGAGCAACTTAAACGAATGTGGTACAACTTAAAACAAGGCCTCTGTGATGATGGAGATGCACAGCATCTCAGTGTGGCCTCACAAGAAGAGGGCTTTGGGGAAGTGAAGGAGGATTGTGTCAGCACCTTTTCATACCCAGAGCAGAGAAGCTGGATGATGATAAACACTTTGCCAGGGAAATGTAAAGTTACTACTTCAGTATTAACTACAACTCTTTACAAATATACTTTTGTCTACGATGCTTCGCATTTTGCTCACGTTATATTTTACAAATCAATTTTTTAGTGTGATATGTGAAATTGTGTCATTTCTGCCAAACTTTAAATATTTAGCATATCCACGGCAGATTTCAAGAGAAACTGAAAATAAAATGGACTTAAAACAGAATGTAGGTTGAACCCAATGGCAGCAAATCACAAAACAGGAATTACTGTTTATTACTGATGTTCATTGTCAACAGGCAAGCAGCAGCAACATTAAGCATAATGACGTACAGACGAGGCAAGACAAACTGGCACAGGACAAAGGGAGATGCAGATATTATATACATGAGGTAATGAGGAACAGGTGGAAACAACCAGGGCGGAGCAGACAATCACACTGGCGGGAAACACACGAGGAAGGGCAAGTTACCTGAAACGAGAGTGTAGCCTAATGTAAACACAATACACACAATACACAATACTTAATATTCAGCTTAAGTATCAAGCTATACTATTAAGTATACTGATAGATTCACATGCTGTGCCAATGACAAATTCTACCGACACTAGTTGAGTGGTGGTCATCACCTCTGTCAGATCAGGACAAACTGAGGGCCGTGGTCTCACACAGGTAGTGCCGCTTGCCAAGACAAACAATGTCATCCCAGGAGTTTAACCAGTCCTCCTGTCCAATGTCACTCGGTGGGACAATGGCAATGCAGTCTTGTCCTGCATCACTTTTGTCCCAGAAGGCTTTGGCATTGTTTGGCTCCAGAGGCCTAAAGTAATAGACATCTGACTGGAGTCGGTTGCCGTTGACCCAGATATAGGTGCCCTCCATCACCATGTCCTGCAACCCGATCCAGGCCGAGTGAAAGGGTTCTTCTGGGTTCTGCTGTGCAAAATGAAAAGTCAAGTTGGTCAAGAATGCCTGGTCTTCAGCATTCAAAACATCAGCCAGGTCAGCCCCCATGCCATTGCCCTTCCTGCGAGCATCCTCCCATTTCTCTCCTTCACGGGAGAGGAAGAAGCAACGTGGAGCATGTTCAACCCAGCCAGGCGGGCAGCGTGAACACTGCAGTGTGCTATTGTTGCAGAACCACCACATGATGGACAGTTTGTTGGAGAACAGGAGTGAATGCAGGGTTTGATTTTCTGCTTCCAGCTGCATGGAAGTTTGATGAGAAATGTCTAACAGCCTTTGCTGTTTATTTATTTGATAAAGGAGGCCACTGGTCATGCGACAAAAAAGCACTAGTAATATTCCGATTAAAATTCTCAAATAGTTGATTATATACATAGAATATCTTGTAAAAGACGTGATTAAATCCAAAATTAAAACCCCCCACTTAATTTCATTACCTCACTCGAATATCGTCTATGTCAATCATCTCTCTTTCTTCTATCTCAGTCTTCTCTCTTTCAGTCGGTTTTGACATGAACAAAGTTGATTTTTGCTGAAGTTTTTAAGACAACATGGAATCACAGAATCAAAGCAATGCGAGCTTGTCGTTTTGATTCGTGTAGTTTTGTTTTTGACAACGTAGAATCAAAGAAAGTTGTCTATTTTTTTTTTTTTTTTACATTTTATTTGTAACTTTTCCAAACAAACAAAGTTACAGAAACTACAGCAGCAACAAAAACAGTGAGATAAAGACACTGGTAAAAAACAAACAAACAGTGAAATTAAACAAAAAGGGCAGTAAATGCATTGATGTCAACTGTTTCACTGCACAACAGTCCAGCCAACCTGGGAGATATGCACGAAAGCAAGTCACAAGACAGGAATATCAATGGTCCTTGATATGCTCTATGGTCCATGTTCTCCACTGCTGTGGAGTGTCCCAGCAAGGCAATACAGAAACATTAAAAACAGTGGAGAACCATTGGAAAATAAGAGACCAAAAGTTGTACAGGTTTGGGCAAGTCCAGAAAAGATGGCTAAGGGTGCCCTCCATGGCATTGCATCTAGTAGAAAGAGGAGAAACATTACGGAACATTTTCTGCAGTTTAGTCTTTGAGCAATATAATATATGAACTACTTTATACGGAATCAGTTGTAGTCTAGCATTAATAGAGCATGATTTAATTTAATTTAAGGGAAGTCTTGCTGGTTAGACTCTTTTCAATTGCCAACCAGGGAGGAACGGTGGCCCCGTTCTCCCTCTCATATGCCAGTAAACCATTACTCTAACCTTTTTGTTTAAATTATACCCTTATGGACTTTGGGTTAAAAGATCTCCGCAATATATCCTGCAGTTTTTTGTCACAAGCCATATATCCATCTAAATCTAAATTTAAAAATCAAAAATTCTATGGTGCTAGATTCACTTGTTTTATTTATCCACATTCACTTTAGCAACATGACATCTCTCACAAATTGACATTTATATATGTATGATAACATTTAAGACAAGTCTTGATGAATTATATTACTATGAAATGTGAATTTAGACCATGAAATCTTGCAAATTTGTGGAAAAAACACTTCTTCGACTAATTTCATATATTAAACACGCACATCAGTGTAACAGCATTGCTTGTCATTTACAGTGTTTACAGTTGCAGGGTTTCTCTTCTTCTTTTAACAATAGAGGCTTTTGTCATTTTACAGTATGTTTTTTAATAGATCTCAGTCTGCCTTTTTTACACAGTACACTGTAAGCTTTTATTTTTGTTCGATGGATGCTTTTTTTTTAGGATGTTTTATGGTTCTATAACATCTCTAATCATCCCCATCACTGTCAGAAACATCATCATGTAACATCAAACATCATCTTCTGTGTCCTTCTGAACATTCACATAGTGCTGCCACCCACACAAATCAGTGCAAAACAGTCTTGCTGACATACAGGAACATCTGTCTGTATCACATTTGCCTTGCTTACATGTACAGTAGGCTAACTGCAACACACTTTGAGGAGCAGGATATTTAGTCATCCAGGTCACTGTTAACTCCCCATCCTCAATGTGCCATCCACTACAAATGGGTGAGGGTGCACACATAATACCTTTCAGACAATGTCTCATTATTACTGCTTGGTAGTTTGCCCTTTTGCAGTGTTGGTGTAGAGCGTCACATGTTGGAGGCATGGAAAGTCCTGGCAAAGCTGAAGATGCCATGCAGAATGCTTTCTATCTTGCATCAGACAGACAGACAGACAGACAGACAGAGTACTTTATTTTATTTATCGTTCACATTTTCAGCAGATGACTGCCCATGCAGGTGGCACACATATTTGTCAAGTAAATCAAAAGTGGACTGATCCAGGTTAAAACTTCTACCCAGATTTGTAGAGGTATTCCTCTTTCTCATAAGCAACAGAAAATGACAGATATTTCTCAGACAAGGGCTGCGGGCCCTACACAACCAATGTTGACGACTCTCCCTCGTACACAGGTCAAGGGTAAAGAACGGAGAATTGACCAGATTGTATATAGTGTTGTTCTTACACAATATTTGTCACTTAATTACCCTTAGGATACTATTGTTGAGCTTACAAGTTTTACATAACAGGCAAATGTTGCAGATGATGATATTGTTGTAATTTACATAAACAAGAAAACATGTCCATCATAATTTTAATGTTAACAGTCCAAATTGAAAAGATCATATACAGTTTTCCTATTGGGTTAAAGAGCCAATGAAAACATACTTTGTAAAAGTGAGAGGTCGGTAGCAGCTTTCATTTTTTAAATAACTTTTCAGTGGCCCCCCCAAAATATCTGTTGTACCCTTCCCGTGCCCCCCGACTAAAATTTATCTATCTATCTATCTATCTATCTATCTATCTATCTATCTATCTATCTATCTATCTATCTATCTATCTATCTATCTACACTTTCAACACATTTCAAACTTGATTGTTTCCTGGTGTTTTTACAGTATGTTGTCAGTGAGTCATTCTGTTCTCCTATAGGTTACATAACCCCACCGCCTCCCTCTCCATGTGTCAGATAACTGCAGAGAACACTGTGTGTTAGATCTCACAAGAGGTCATAAATCGGCCCTCCTGCACTCCTTGCATCTGTCAGGCTCTTTTCAACAATGGAAGATGAAAACGCTTTGAAAATGGAGGGCTTCACTAGTTCCATCTCCATCACATATGGAAAATCACCCCCAGAGTCATTTGACTTCTCCTGATTCTGGGAAAAATGGATTCCCTACCCGTGGCTGCTCTCAATGATGACATGTGGATGGGCTATATAACTGACAGTGTTAAGATATGTTGTGCACACAGTACAATGATCCAATCTCTTCCAATGGGCAAATTGAAGTCCATGTTATTATTTGGAATCTGGTAATAATTTCAGACCAAGTTTCCACTCCAGATATGGCTTTAAACTGGGGTGGGGAGAAAAGAAGTGGTTGGACCTCCACTTCTCTGCTATACTTTTGCTCAGGGTCAGAATACTGGAGTCACTATGCTGGTAACATCTTGTTTATTTGCATGTCATCAAATTGTAATCTTTAGGTAATGGCGGTCAACTTTTGACTTGTGATGAAAGACGCCAAGACAGAGCAAATACAGACACAATTACAATGAAATTAGCAAAGCCCAGAAACTGCCTCAGGTTGTTATTTCATTCTCAGTTTTTTCTCTCTGTCTCTCTTCTCCAGCCGCGTCCCCAGTTCCCCAGGCCTTGTCATTTCCATTTTCCATCCGTCCACCAGATGCCCTCCCTTCTTTCCACATCACCTGACTGCCAAGCCCATCTGCACACCTGGACCCACTTCCCTCATCTGCTCTGCATTGCCATTCCTCACCAACCTCCTCACCTGCATCTCATTTCCTCGTTGGTCCTGTGGATACTTAACCGACCCATTCCACTTGCGCTCTCTCACTTCGTCCTAGTTGCTATGTTTGGTTTTAGCATTTGGGTTTCTGAACGTTAGCATGGACGTGCACCTACCTACCTGTCTACCTGGCTGTAAGCTCTTTTCTTCATTATACTGTTGTAATCATCCCACTGTATCAATTGCCTGCATTAGAGTCATTCCCCTGTTGCCGCTCTCTCACAGTCCTGATAAAGTTATCTTGAATTTTAACAAAACACACAGAATAGTATATAAAATGCACAACAACACCCACCACATCGCCCCCAACAATCAGTCAGCACATTGTAAACTTCACAGTGCATACTATAAAATAAGGATTATTGATGTGGGTAAGGAAGACTGACTACTTCAAACTGTTTCAAATTCAGATATTTTTCTAATTTGAATACACCTCTCTTTGGGTTTGGGTTGACTGGATTTGGATAAGTCTGACTTTCTTTCTTTCTTTCTTTTTTTTTTTTTTAGATCTCAATTATCTATTTGTCGGATGTGTTGTGTATTTCACGTAGTAGGATTATGCGTAAGTAGCTGCAACATTTGCTCAAGCAATCAGTCACTTATGTCAGATTTGTAAAAGGCTATCACTTCACACAAAATCCTCCGCAGCTGCAATATTATGAATAAGCGTCATTGCCAGTTCTGTGTCATTAATATGGGCTCTCATAGAGCCACATAGCATCAGTGCCTCAATGAATGCCCCGAGGCCACTTTTCCCATGTTACTGATGTCAGTGGGTTATCTGTGATGGCACTGACAGCTCGTGCCAAGACAAATGTCAGCCCGGGCCTCCCAGCCTAAGTCCCAGCTTGTGGTCATGAGTTTATTATACCAGTCTTTGAAAAGCCCCTTGCAAGTTGCCTTTTTCGCAGCAGTACGTCTGGGCTCTGGGAACGGTTTGGTTCCCAGACAGAGAAGCCAACGTTGAGTGTGAGACAGGTTTTTCTAGACTCGTTAGTGCCCTTTCCCCTGTGAGATTTAGACAGCAGACTGGTTGCTGCTTTGAGGAAACTACTCTCATTTTTTATTAACAATTGGTTTAATAATCCCCATGTTTTATCTCCTTTAATACCAAGTGTAAAAGACTGCAGAGCCTATGAGTATGTGGACCATTGTTGAATGATGCGGCTGCCAGTTTTCCTATTTAAGGCTGAAAGTGACATTGGTTTAGGTTTACACACGAGGTTCAGACAGCTGTGATGAATGCGTGTCGTGTTTGCTTTCTTTGTGTAATTATGCATGATTTTGTACGAGCAGCTTTCACTCAAAAGGAATGTTTCTCTAGCTGTATCTGGACTTCATTTAACATGCGCTGTTTCTCGTTAAGAGAGACATCCAATGTGTTATCATGGTATAAAACATAAACCAGAAGTGTTTCTTTTTTTTTCTCCATTCTGTAATTGATAGTCACTAATTATGATAGTGGGTGGATGGCTGTATTTACAAGTGCAGTTATATTTAAAATTTGGCTCAGGCGACCGGTCTGAGGGGAGAAAAAACAACTTGTTTCTGTCTCTCCAAGAACCATAAATTATGTTTTGGGAGTGGTGGTTGGACTTTGACGTCTGAGCTAACCGACTCACTCACTCACTCATGGTGGCATTGTCTCTTCACAGTGAGTAGTAAGTTGAGATCAGACTGCTGGCACGAGTGTGAACCCGTCCTGACCGGCCTGCTGACGCATGTCAACCTCAAGGGGACCGATGGATGCTGCTGCACATGCTTTCCTGGAACTCATTAGTTGTGTCTGTCCTTCAAAATACTGCTGTCACAGCGGAGGGGTCCATCTAGAGTCATTGAGTTCCTCAGCAAATGTCCCTTCATGGCTGTCTTTGTGACTGACTGATGGTGTCAAAGAGTGAAAGCAATTAAAACAATCAGTGGTCACAGTTTCTCATACACACCCTCATGTGGATGATACATTATTTTGAGAGTTTTTTCACTTTTCATTCCTCCACAGTCCCCTTCACAGCCAGCACTTCCCGGTTTCCAATGTTGTCGTTCTACGCAGTGGAGTTGAGATGAAAAGAGATGAAGGCACAGGGGTGAAGCTCCTGGTTCTGGAGGTCGTTGAGTAAGTCCAGTGTCAAGGTGGCAATGGGTCTGGGAGAACTAATAAAAGTTAAGAAATGGAAAACAGGCTGAGAAGAGTTGTGAGAACTGAGGATTTGTTGTCAAAAATTGGCAAAGCCCAGAAACCATATGAGCATCATCTCCAGTGTGATACAGTATATATAACCTGCCATACTTTAAACAGGCTGTCCTCAGGACTTAGGGTCTATGCGCTCCCAGTTGTACTGGGTGGACAGCCTCGCTGATCATAACCTGCACAACAGCAAGAGCAAACCAAAAGGCACATCCAGCAGTTCAGAGGGCACAATACCGAAGAGCTTGACCAACGGGAGAGTTAAAGAATGTCCGCTTTCACTGGTCGGCTCTATGATGCCCTCAAGGATGTATGTGTTGAATAACACGGTGTCCACAGTTGGCGATTGAAAGATAGAATTCTTAACTGTTAAGACCACAGAAGTCGAAAGACGGCCAGAAGTTTCTGCCTGTCCTCAGCAAATGCTGCTTCCAGCTGGAAAAGCAAGGGAAAGACAGAAACCTGCTGCAAAAGGCCCTTCAATATATTTCTCTCTGGGACTTGTCTCACTGCCAGTGAGGGGAAATTAACCAGGTCTTTGACACTGGAACAGGACTAACACAGAGGTCAAGAGGCCAAAGTCTAACTATAGGATCAAGAACACAGGAGAGACAGGAGGGTGTCCAGAGCTAGAAATCAAGTATTGTTGACAAGACAGACCTTTCCCTCTACAGTGTTATTAGCATTCATTATGGGATTTTGTGAATTTCCCCACCGTGGGACAACTAAAGGCTTATCTTATCGTGTGCTATGAAAGGACCCAAGACCAAGGGAAGCTCAGGAGGAAACACATAGGTACACACTGACTTACACTGGGCGGCTGGAGCTCAGGAGGTAGAGTGGTTGTCCACCAATCGGAAGGTTGGTGGTTTGATCCCTGGCCTCTACAGTCTATGTGTCAAAGTGTCCTTGGGCAAGATACTGAACCCCCAAATTGCTACCGATGGCTGTTCCATTGGTATGTGAATGTACGTTACTTTGGATAAACGTGTCTGCTAAATGAAACTGTAGAACTGTAGACTTCAGTCATGTCTAAAAGGACATGAACCTGTACTATTTCCAGAGACGGCCAAGTCATTGGTTTCACCTCAAAACCCCTCAGGCAGCCACAACAGAAACCTCTTTTTTGTCTTTGGGTGCATTCAGGTTCTCTGTAGTGACATTTTGTTGAAGTAATCACCAATATCTTTTTTAAGGGAACATATGTGTTTAAATTTGTTTATACCTCCATGAACTCAATAAGTTCAATGAGTCAATGAGACACAAATCTGCCTCTTAAGATTTCAAACTGTTATTTTAGCTGGCAAGAAATCCTTAAAACTGTGAAATACAGATTTTTTAAAAAAGCAGGCAGTCAGTTAACTATGCTATTTTGATACATGCACATAATGAACATTTCTGCTGGTGTCATCCCGCTATGTCTCTGTTTTCAATGTCTTCCTCCATTCATCTTTTCTTTGCTCCTTAGCTCCTTCCTGGGGAAAAGAACATAACTTTAATTTAGCACTTGCAGCTCCAGTACTTTTGTGGATTTTGCTGTCTTGGATGTTTTCCATCACCACGTCGTCCATCATCAGGCCCCCCTTTTGAATTAATGTGTCTCTGAAGTGATAATATGGCACAGGGCTGAAGGACTGAGTGTGACTTTGCTCCGTCCAGATAACACATTGTTTTGTTTCTACCAAAACTCGAGTTTTACTTTTCTGCACGCCGTGTGCTACTCCTCCTGCTGCTCCTGGAGCGGCTACCTCCTCAGAGACGTTTGCAACCAGTTACAACAATAAAAATGTTAAAGCGCGTTTTGAAGGCTGACACGAATTCAAAACAAAATTAAAAAGTAATAATATATCCAACCCAAATATAGTAGCCGTAAAAGTAAAACGGTTTCACCACATAAAAACATGACTATTAAATCTGTTTGAAGATGAGATTGAGAAGATGACTCATTCTGACAGCTTAAGCCCCTGGATGGTCCCGAGCCTTGAGGCCCAATTGGAAAAATGTCTGATTGACAATTAAGATTCGGCTTTGTGGAAAGTTTTGTTCCACGCTGGAGACAAAATGTCAAGTTCAGTGTGAGAGACAGCTTGAAAACAGACAGATGACGTACTGAAAGCATTTTCCTCATGTGCAACGCAATCATTACCTAATGGCTAAATCTTTCACTGAAGTAGCCAAATCAGCCTTATCTGAGAGATGAAAAGACGGCCCTCGAGTGAGGAGTATTACACTCTTTTGTACTTTTCATATGATTAGAAAACTCTCTTATAAAAGGTCAGAAGCGTGTTTCCAGATTTTGGCCAGATGGAGCTCCAAGTTCAAAAACAGTGCTGCATAGAATTAAAGTGAAGTGGGTTGCAGCTAATAAATTCCCGCTTTTCCTCTGTTTTCCTTGTGAAGTGTCCAAGAATCATGGGTAACCATCTCACGCTGGCATTGCTAAGTGTTGAAAGGCGGGTTGTCAGAGCTGGTCGTACACTGTGTATGTTTGTTTGAGTTATCAGGGGTGAGGTGGATCCAAAGGGACTGTGGGTCATATTATTTGCTGTGGCAGAGAAAGGTTTGGGGAAACTCTGACGCGGCCAAACGTGAAATGACGTGGATTGCAAATTTTGTGCGCACTTATCCTCACTTTGATCTCTAAAACGTAGCAGCAACAACCTTAAAAATGCCCTGAGAGGATGAATATTTGGAAGCTATTCATACATTGTTTATCTCTTCAGAGCCCTCTGTTTCAGTGCGATGACAAGACCAACAAGTCTGCTGTTTGTTCCACTCCATGTCTGTTCTCCAGCTGTATTCCCGATGAGCCCGGACCGCAGCATTTTAATACCCGCTCTGTCATATCTGACGCTCAAGAGATCCACTGCCAGTGACCAGATTGGAAGCCCTCTTTTAACCATGATATAAATTTACATGACGTGTTGATTTGGGGAAACTAATGCACATACTGGAAGACTTACACACCGCAGGGCACATCTCGTGTAGAAAAGATGATGTGTGCCGTTCTTAATTGCTTCATTTATTGTGCAGGGCTTTTCAGGGTGGGCTTGGCTCGTGTTGAGGTTTGTTATGTGTGTCTCTATGTAAGCAGGTGCTCTCTCTCGGCTCCTCTGCATCACGGTGGTCAACAAACCTAAGAGTCTGCTGCCAACCATCATCCACTTTTTAAACAGCATCACGCGACGCCGGTGCTTTCCCACACTGTGTTTTTGTGTGAACAAGCCTTGCCTCGCACCGTGGAGCTCTTGGAGAGTACACAGGGATGAAACTCAAACCTCGCCTCTGCCTTCAGTCGCAGCAAACACAGCTGGTCCTGCGTCCCCACGTCACCCCTCTCTGTCTGGACTCTTTCGCCCAGAATTCTCTTGGCCAAACAAACCGTGCGGGTCAACACAGCAGCAGTGGCCAGTTTATGCTGAACTACGCAAAACAGTTATTAGTTTAGAGCTCAAAGCCTCCTCTGGTGAGCGCCTCCTTCTGTGTGCACGATTTGCCTTTGTCAGGGATATCAGTGTCGTATAATAAAGTTCACTGCCGATAAACATACTTGTAGGAGGATGCATGAATGAATTAGCCTTGAATCAAAACATGATTAAATCAGTTTTTAGCACTTTTCGCCTTCCGTCCGTGCAGTTTACTATGCAATGAGGTCAGAGTGAAAAACGTCTGCCAGCTTTGATTGTAACCGTTTACATATGTGGTTGTTTATCACGTTGTTTGTTTATGTGTTTGCTTTTGATGACATAACATTTAAGTTGCTCATAAATGCAGATTCAAAAGTCTGTTCAGTCTGTTTCATTATTGTCTGCAGGATTTTAATGCTATTTTCACCACCTCTCTCTCTCTCTTTCTCTCTCTCTCTCTTTCTCTCACACACACACCTAATCTAGCTCAATTTCTGGTCGTATCTAGACAAAATAAGAAATAATAGCAAAGTCAGGTTACATAAACTAAAAAAAATAACACCATCACTTTTCAAAGGATGGTCACTTAACTTTGTTAAGTGATAGACAAACAAACCTGCTTTTGCATTTTTACATATGTAGGAAGTGCATGATGGTTGACAGCTATTAGAGGCACTTTGACTCTAATTGAAAAGTGAGATTTTCAGTATTACATCATCATCTTTCTGTCCAGCTCTGTCTGATGGTCTTCACGGCCCAAACAAGAGAAACAACAGCAACAGTATTTCAGCAAATGCTCCAAAGCAACATATATGTTTCTGTCAGATCAGGAAACACTTCTATTCATGATATACCTGTAGAGTCTATTGCCATTTGTACGTGCTGTCTGATTTTCTCAAGCTCAAGACTGTGAGACTTTCACCTGTGTGGTTATTTAAATTTTAGCCTCAGGAGATGATGTAGAGGGTCAAAGGTCAGGAGTGTCAAGCTCACATCAGGACCTTTGCTGTCAGTGGTTATCTAAAACGACTGCTATTAACCTGCTGGGTTAGCAGCAACATTAATGATAGCTCATCTAAAACATAACATCATACTATACTACTACTAATAGAAATAATAACACAAATTCTCGCTTGAAACTAGAAGTACTGTCATGTCAGTACAACAAAAAGACCCTCTTTTCTTAGTTTGCTTTGTTGGATAATGTGCCCAGATAAGTCTTCCACATTTCTGAAAGCCTTATGAAACTTCATACACCTAAAACGGAGACCTGGACATCCCATAAAAGGATGTTTAAAAGTTTGTTTTTGTATGTTATTTTCAAGATAAATGGGCTTTGAGGCTGTTTTATAAATTGCCTTTAGACATCAGGGCTTGTGCAGCTTTAGTAAGAATTGCTTTATAGTTGTACTTTTTACTGAGCGGAGTTCTGTTTGAAGCCTGAATAGATACTGGCATCTCAATTTTTGTTCGCCTCCATCACTTAGGTGGCACATTTATTGGATAATACAGTACACCTAAGTTTCTATAAAGCAGACATTCCTTTGCTCTTGTCTCTGTTAAGCCTGCAAATGTGCAAACAATAAGGGGCTTAATGCACCTTTCTGCTTTTTGGCTTCACTTTTAAGATTGAAGGCTAAAAAGTGACCACATTTTCTCTTCAAAAGGATGATTTGCAGGGGTCGGACAGCTGATCTTATCTTGCCCAATTTGCCTGCTGCAGCAAATACTTGCACTTCAAAAAGCAACTTCTTTTTTTAAAACGAGATTTTCAACTAAATTGCCTTGGGTTGAACATTCACGTTCAAACTTGAAGTAGCTCTCCTCCCTGCTTGAAATTCAGACCCTGGTGAAAGCAGCTCTCTGCACAGCTATATTTAGGTTTATATTTCCAGTCATAAATCCATAACACAAAGAAGACTGCTGTCTGTCTCTGCTACCTGAGAGGGCAGGGAAAGCATCTGGATGGTGGACTTCGCTGGGCAGAAAGACACATACTGTCTCACCTTACCAGCAAACAGAGTGTTTATTATAGGATGAATATTTATGACCATTAGCTGTGCTGACTTCCTCATCTCCCGTAAGGATAATGTTGATTACAACTTAATAGTTTGTGGATTTTCCTGCTGTCCTGATGTGAATTGTACAGTCAGAATGGGGAAGAGTTTGTGTGGAAAATGTCCTGATTGACAGCAGACTCATTCACTCCTGACCTACAAGGCTTTCAGTCCTTCAGCAGGAAGGACGTTAAACCATTGTTCCTGTTTTCATTCTCACAGGTTCAAGCTCTTTTTCCTCACTAATAATAATCGAGCCATTTTTTAATCGTACTGTACATGTAATTTGATGACTTTGTGAAGAAGTGTGGGATCATGGGAATTGTTGTCTTCATTGTTAAACAACCGCTATCGCCAATGAAAATCTATCTGACGTGACTGAGGCCGAAATGTTCACAGATGAGATAATGTATTAAAAATGTTTCGTGGAATGTTTAGTCATGTTTGCCAATCTTCTTCCTCACTCTCCGATATATCGTCTGGGGTTATTTGGGATAATGTAGTAACACAAACAAAATATATAGCATAGGTCTCCTCATTTTTCAACATTTTAATGTGGAAATGTTACATATTATACTTTTAAATATTTGTCATTTCAAGTTGTGCTGGCATATTTTGATGTTTGTCCAAAACACTGAAAACAATATCATTTTAACATATCGCGATGCATGAGATGACATTTGATCAAAACCAACTAGTCAACAGAGACTACTGAAGTCCCTACACAAAGTTCAGTCCTGTCAGAAATCAAAAGCAAATAAAATTTCACTTTAATAAAATTGTGTTTTGGCATTCCTGCTTTATTATGACAGTGGCAGTTGCAGAGAGACAAGAAGGGCAGGAGAGAGACAGAGGGAGAAAGAGCGCAATGACGTGAAGCAAAGGGTGAAGGGTGGAATCAAACCGAGGTAGAGTAAGGACTCAGCCTGAATACACAATACTGCCTCACTATAGCCAAATGTTAAAGGTCCATTTTAGAATGACTTGTTCTCTAGGTCCTGTAAATTTTAGTATGTAAAATCCTCAAAGAGGGAAATCAGCCATAAGGAGGAAAGTTTTACAGCTTCGTCACGTAAACATTCTGAATCCTTGAAAATAGTAGGACGGTGTATTCAGCTGCTCTCTGTGAAAAGTTTTCCATTGTTATTGTGAGCTGTGGGAGCACGTCTACACAATGCTGTTTTGATCGTGTGCGTGACCACGATATTACTCCATTCACAGTATGTTTAGAAAGGTGGTTTTCAAGTCGTCTACACAGTTTACTATTCACTTGTTTCAAGTGGCGCACCTCGTCAAGGTTTACAATTTCTCTCGGCATTCATGTAAAATTTCAAAACTAGGCTTTGATTTTAACAACCTCTAATTTGGTGATGTCATTGTTTCCCCAGTTTTACCTCGCTGTCTTTCCACACAAGCATAATCCAATAATACTGTGGCGTAGTTTAACCCCTTGTGCCCTTCAGTAGAGAGAGCAAGCAGGTCTGTGGCCGGCGTTTGGTAACAATATTTATTCTCCAGCTAAGGAGCTATGAGATGTTTGGTGGCCTCCTGGTTCTGTTATGAAGAGTTTGCATATTGCTACACAAAAGAACGAGGTCAGTAGAGACAGAACCCCGGCATCTGGACTCCTCCCACCAAGGATGCGGAGGACGACATTCAGTGTTTAACAGCGTTCAGTGTTTAACACCGATCGCTGTGCTCTCTCTGCTGAGCAAGGAAGGAAACCAACATCACAGCAGTAGCAAGGTTGAACCTCTTTACAGCCACAAACTGTTTGAGTGGAAGTGAGAATAAGAGGTGGGTGAGTAGATCTGAGGAACGTTTAGTGAGCTATAAAGCAATGACTTCTTTGATTTCATGCTTAATTTACAGTCACCTCTTTTCAAAACCAAATGTTTCACCAATAATGAACAATGCAAGACCCAAAATCTGACAGTTCAGATTGATACGAATGAGTAGATACAGCTCCTAATCCCTTCAAAATGAAAGCATTGCCAGTCTGAATGGTTCACCTGTGTTATGTCTGGACTGCATTCAATGAGGTCGTCCTAGTTGTATTATGATTCAAATAGGAATCTTGGCCTGGCGAGAGAGAGAGAGAGAGAGAGTGAGAGAGGGAGAGATTTTATGGACCAAAAATTTGTTTACAGAAGAAATGTCCATCATGCGTCCAGCAGTGTTTTTGTTTCCAAGTTTCCTCCCACAGGATGAAACAGTGACAAGATTTTACCTCGTAATCCTCCCTCTCCTTCTAATGGTGAATACGGGTCAACACAGATCTCTTAACCCAATTCTCAGTCTGTGATGAGCCAGTTAAAATCAGATCAGTTTCCATTTTTGAATCCAGGAAAGTGGTGGCAATGGCCAGTTGTAGCACATGGAACAGGAAGGTTACGTCAGTCGAAGGGGAGAGCTCTGTTGTCTGTCTGACTATGTCAAAATACAACTTTCTCTCTGTTGTGGTTCATATAAATCGGTGATGCTCATCAGCCATAATGGAAAATATGCTCTTTTGCAAACACCTGTCAGATACAACACAGATGTTCCTCTAATTCAGAAAGTGTTATCGCTCACTTATTCATTCATTGGTCTTATTAGTTCTTGTCATACTCAGTCAGTTAAGTCTTTAGAAGATCTGGGCAGGCTTTTGACAGCATGCAGCCTAATGCACACAGGTCAAAGGTTAATCACAAGACCAACACACACAGATGGAGAATCACACACATGCTAGGATTATCAGACTATGAGTTCCTAAAGGGTCCTCCGGCCCAGAAACATTTTTAGAACGTTATCCTTAAGTGCTGCCTTTTGTTGATGTTCAGTACTTAGTTCAAGCTGTAGATAAAAGGTGGCTGTCTGTCAGGACCACTGCTCGTGCCCCTGCTGGCAACTAGGGGAAGACCTGTTTCTGTCTCTCTCTCTCTCTCTCTCTCTCTCTGTCTGTGTGTGTGGTGTGGGTGTGGGTGTGGCTGTGATTGCAGGAGTGGAGACAGCTGAGCAGGAGGCTGAACCACCTGCAACTAATCACCCACCTCCTGCTATTTAAGACCGGTTCAGCCATCCATTCATCGCCAGAATATAGACTCTGCTTCAGCACTCCCTGACCAGCCTCCTGGCACATCTCCCTCCTGCTCCAGAACAAGACTGGCTGCTCGCCTCGTCCAGACGCCTTCCCTGGTCACCATCCACATCCACCCTCCTGTGACCCACTGGATCCCAGACTCCTCCACCAGCACCCTCATCTGCTCCTGCTCATGGCTAAAACCCCCCGCTCTGCCCTGCCTCTCCTGCTCTCTGCTCCAGCCTCTGACCCTGTTGAGTATAGCTTAACCCTGAACTCTAAGTTGTATTCTCTTCTGTGTTTAGGCAGTAGTTTTTGTTTGCCCCCCCAGCAACCCTTATGGTTGACTCTTTTGGTTATCTCCTTTTGTTCAGTATCTTTTACAACCCGTATGGTTGTCTCCTTTAGTTATTTCCTTCAGCTCTATTTGGCTGTGAATAAACTTAAGTTGACTGAGACTTTTGAGTAGTGTTTTGTGTCTGCACGTTGGGTTTCCTGCCTAGCCCTGACACTGTCTAACTCCTTTCCTGCCACAGTAGATCCACACTGATGCTTCTCTGCACAAATATTTTACAAATACAAGCCCAATTCCAAAAAGTTGGGACGCCATGTAAAACATAAAACAGAATGAATGTGATCCTTTGCTAATCCTCTTTGACATAATGCTTAACTGGATTTTTTTTTTTTTTTTTTTTTTTTTTTTGTAAATCTCTGCTTATTCTGAATTTGATGGCAGCAATGTGTTTCAAACAAATCAGGACAGGAGCAACAAAAGACCCTGAAGGGTGTGGACGGACCCAAAAACACCTGCTTGGATAATTCCACAGATAAAAACTGATAAAATAAATAAATAATAAAAAAATCTGAATCTGTATCAACTAATACTCAATATTAAAGGATCAGGAGCCAACAAGTGTGGCGTCCTGATTTTTGACTGAGCACTTTGACCCTCCAAGGAGAAATGATAATAACAGGGGCCTTAGCCTTTCTGGCTTTGAGCCCCCCCGAACCATTAGGCCTCCATGCTGGTGTCCAGTCATTTATGACGCACACACACATTTATATAACACCTGCAGTATGTATCTCCACTCCACCTACATTGCATGTCTTTGGATCGTAGCAGTAAATGGGAAACATAACGTATCCCAACTATGTATGAGGAAGGCTGAAAATATGACAAGCGTCTTAACATTTTCTTTGCGATAAATGGCCATCCCTTGTAAATATGCTTATAGTATAGGTAGGTATCTTCTTGCTGTCCTCCATAGTGTCCCATTACTGCAGCAGTATGTCCTTTTTCAGTGGAGAAGATTCTCGCTGGTCTGTATGAGCTAATGTGTATGTGGCTGATGAGAGTGCAAGCCAAGCACATACTGTATATGTCAGTGAAATGTGAACTTTTCCATTCTCATTACATTGAACCACTTAGCTGTATGGGATTATGTAATGTTACATAACTTCTTCCACCATCAGAGATTCATCCACTGATTGGGCTCAGGCGTACTGTCCTGATACTGGATGGAAAAAGAACACGTCACTATTTAGCTAAACTGATTCCTGTGATGCATGACTGTTTTTTCAGAAAGCATGAATGTTCAATCTTTAGAACAGTGAAATTATCAAACCAATATGATGTTTAGATTATACCGGCTGTTGTGTATATGGTTGCCATCAGCTTCAAGGGAGAATAAAGGGCTGGTTTTTCTTTATTTATGCAGGAATTCACTAATTAAGATATGAAAACAAACAGATCAGCTAGAAAGAAAGATTTAAAGAAAGATTACATTGAATATGAACACATTTCTGTCATTAGTTATTTTGTGCCATTGCAACCCCTTGGAGCTGTTGAGCCTACTCATCACATCCCTGTGATTTCATACTTGACAACTTTCAACTTTTTGGACTCTCCATCCACAACTGGGGCTGTTTGTCATGTCTCTAGCACCATCTCAGGTCATTGTTTTTACTCTTTGTTTTTCTCTCTCTTTTTTTTTTTTTCTCACCTCTCATCTCATTCTCAATCCCCACTTCCGGCTTGTGTGTGTTTCCCACCTGATCATCTGTTCACCCTAACTGGCTTCACCTGTGTCCCATTGTCTCCCCTCTTTCAGATTCCCTGTGTTCCTCCTGTGCCAGTTCATATGAGCACTCCAAGTGTTAAGTGTTTTTCTGACCTCTGTCTGTCTTGTTACCTTGCTGTTGCTTTGCCCTGTCTTGGATTTGTTTGCCTGATCTCCTGTCTACCTGTGCACTGAACCTACGCTCAGTAAAGATCCTCGTTTTTCACCAGTTATTTTTGCATTAAGGATGCACTACTAAGATGCTTCAGTATGAGTTCCACTGAGGTCAGCTGATGTTTATTATGATTGCTGCCACGTTTCTTTAAAACAACATGGCTGTGTTCTTTTTTAGAATCTTCATTATAGTGTATAGTGAGTTGACCCTTGAAATACAACCATGTTTATCTCATTTTATATTTACATGACAAATATTTTACTACAAAAACACGAGTGATGTTTTTATTTAGAAAGAAAAACTTGACTCTTTCGCTCAAATGTGTATCTGAACAGGCCTTGTGCTCCCTCTGCTGACAGTTTCAGCAACTGCACTTCCCATGTATGAATCACTCACACTGTGGGAATGAGTGAATTATGCTCAGGTGTAGTTCACTGCAATGTTAACCTATTTACATATGCCAGTAGTTATATATTTTTTCCCAGATGTGTCTTTCACTTTTTGCCTTTGCCACATGTTCAATGTCCGTAATTCATGTGTTTATTTATAAAATGAATTTCATTTATATCTCCCAGCTCAGACAAATGAACAGTATTGAGTAGAAAAATGCACTACTAAATGAATAATAATTACTGCATTACTGCAAGTTTTCTTTTGTCCTAGTAGTGGGCAACTTCATGAGTATGCATGCATAAGAGCACGTATGTAAATGTGTAGTGTGACAGTAAATGTGTGTGTGTGTGTTATGTTTATGTTCTGTCTGAAGCTCCTAACACCCCTCCCCTCCTTGTTGTTGCTCCTCGAGGTGTTCCTTGGTGTGGACAGGTGCCTCTGGTATGCTGTGGACATATTGGCAGCCTCGCCTTGTCTGTACACCTCAGTGCCAGTCTGTGGGGGCAGCAGGCAGGCCGCTTGAAAGAGCTGTGTGAGACAGATGGACATCAGCGATGGCATTTAGCACATTAGGGTCTATCAGTAAATTTCAATCTCATGAATACAGATGTCAGGTGAGATCAGCTAAATACTGAGGTGAATGTGTTTGATATTTTGACAATAAAGCATAGTTGGAATAAAAGCATGTACATTGTTACTCATTGAAAAGTCAGTGCTGCTTAAACGTGTTTTATGGCCAGATGTATGTTCAAAATTGTTTCTATGTGCTCACATGAAACACGAGAAATGACGGAGGTGAAGTTTTTAGGTGATGCTCTTTGCTCATTTTGCTCATCTTGGGTCAGGCCATCATCTGAAGGACGAGGAGAAACTGGGGCAGACAACACAATGTCTCAATTATGATGTTCATACAAGTCCAACACAGTTTAATATATTGCAGTGGTATACTATGGAGTAAATTGTGCAGCAGCATCTCCTACCCTCTCCTACTTTGGGTCCCTCCCCGAGCAGCATCTCCTGCAGCAGCTTGTCTATTCTGGCTTCACCCAGCAGCTGTGCTAAGTGGAGAGTTTTCACCATCTGCCAGGCCACACTGTGCAGGGAAGGGAGGATCAACAGGAGCTCCCCAAACCTGCCTCACTGCTCACAGGCTACTTCCTCGAGCAGCAGCTGGGCCTGGAAACGCAGATGTCGAACCACCTGAGGAATCTTCAAACCTGGACACTCTGTGTGACGAAGACAAAAGAGGGGAGTACAATGTGAAGATGCTTTGAATGCAGTTAGACAAAGTTTTATCAGGGAAATGTTAATAACAATGAGTCAAGGAAGAGCAGGAGAATGCTGACGTAGATAAGATCAGTAAGACAAGAATATGATTGTTGAACAGGAGAAACACATGTTTTCTAGCCAAGCATTTATATTGTGGAGAGAAAATTCAGGCTTCTTTGTGGCAGCCTGTAGGTAAACAGACCAGGGTAATATTCGTGTTACTTAGGTTTGAGCTCATTTGTTAAAAGTGATGGATGAATCTTGATATTTGGAGAATACGAAAGACAACGCAGAAATACAAACCTTTATTTTGCTGTTTTATAGAATCAATGTCAGATGTTCTTTTTTTGTACTTTTGTATCTTTACTGGGATTCCTTGCAACAAGCAATGCTTTTAATGCTTTGATACTTTTAAACCAATCACTGCTTTAGTTCCTAGTGCCCTTTGACAAACTGATGAAGCACAATCAATATTTTGTTTAGAATTCAGTGACAGATAAAAAATGAGAAACAATAAGAGCACAGTAAAGTCATTCTCTGAATGACCAGCCAAATAATTTTGTTTGGTCATACCATTTATATCATTATCATTATATAAATATAAGACGCTCCCTGTTTAGTTCAGCATCTCTTTATAGGTCCTGATTGTAATTGTATACAATAAATATGATATGTGTCTGACAGATCTGATTATTTATAGGCTGACTTTGTATATTAAGTAGTCAAAGACAGCATTGTATAATAGCCCTTATAGAAAATAATACACTAGTACTTTTTGCAGTTCTGTGGTAATCCCAACTCTAGGTTATGGTGGCTCTCTTTGCTGGGCTGTGGGGCAGATTTGCCTGCTGCTGCCGCCACTGATGCTGCTGCCTCAGGTAAATGGGCCATTAAGCTCAGCAGGCAGCCACCTCTGCCGACTGCCAAGAACTCCACCACATCCTGATGTTATTAGAGAATCTCCCTGAAACACGCTGAAGCCAGAAAACTCAGACTATACTACAGATGCAAAAGGCCAAGAAAATTAACGGATCCAAGAGAGAACATAAAAAAAAAAGTTATTCTTTGTCTGGTGCAAAGGATGAGGTCAAGTGGCAGAGCAGAAATTACAGTCCACGGTCACTGACCTGGAGCAAAAAAAAAAACAATGGTTCTGAGGCAAGGAAACTCTTTGTCTGTGATTTGCAGCTCTCTGAGAGATTTGACCAGCTCCTCCTGGATCCTGAAAGCCAGTCTGGACATCTCGACCTCTGCACCTCTCAGGGGGATCACAAAGTCATTACCTGGTCAGTAAACAGGAATAAATGCACTAATTTGCTAGATAGTTTACATACTTTAAATAAATTGTTCCTCTTGGCACAAAAATGAAAAAACAACAACAACAACAAAAAGACAGCACACAACCAGTATAAGGTTTCATCTGTCCTACCAAGAGGGATGAGATCGTAATAAGGTAAAGAGTGTCTTGCTGCCCCAGGATAAGATGTTCTGCAGAGTGGGTTTGTAATAGGGTTACCTGCACACAGACATATGCAGAGTTCACATTAGATGCACCTGTAACATGCAAATCAAAGCATCAACCTGAGCTAATACATGTGACACAATTGATGGAACAAAGTATAAAGTCAGTTGCTAGAATAAAAAGCTCTCTTCATACCCTGTCATCTATCGGGAGGCTACAAAAATGTGGGATGTGTTTCGCCCATTCCACCAGCAGGAGGAGTTGCTGCCTCATGGACTCGAACAGGACTCGCACGCAGGCTGTCTTCTTGGTGTTGATGTCATGACTCCTAGGTGAGACCTGAGCTGGGAGCTGAGAATGGGCAAAGTGTAATGTGAGTTCACAGTGGGCTCAGGTGATGCTGCAATGTGGGAATGAACCTTAGAGAAGGTGTGTGAGTGTGTGTGCGGGGAGGGAGATAAATGTGGGATGAGGGAGGCGATGACGCTGCTAGGTGTGCTTTGGCACTGGGAGAGATTTGAAGGTTGAATCAAGACAAGGCAGGTGGAGGAGATTTCTATTTTTTTTTTGTTTGTTTAAGATGGATCAGCGGTAAACAACGCTTGATGGAGATCACAAGATGACCAAATTGAAAAAACACCCCAGCAGCTTATACGGAGGAGGTCATTTGCCAGTCATCTAATTGCATTCCTTATACATGCAAAACCATATATCTGGCTGTTATTATGCATTTGAAGGTAATTGAACATCGGCACACAATCCCAGACCTAGTGATGCAATTAAACGGGCTATGATTAGATGGGGTCCCTCGGCAATTTTGTCATTTCTGAGGAGTAACTGAATCCAGCCTACAGCAAGAACCTCAGCAGAATTTAATGTCTGGCTGTCTAAAGTGTAACCTATATCCTCTCTCTGTCTCTGGGCTCCATCTGCATGATTTCTAGAAATAGGGAAGGGATGTGGCATGTATGAGAAATTGTGTTCTGCCTGAGACTTAGTATGAGATCTAAAGCAGCGTGGTGTTACCTGTAGCACACTGGCCTCTGCTCGCAGCAGCACGCTGATGGACAGAGTGCCCACTGTCTGTCCTTTGGCTCTGTGACTGTTGATGCAGTCTCTCTCATTCTGCACAGCTGGACGTTAAAGAGAAGAAAGAGCCATCAGAGAAGTTTCTTGGCGTCTCCAGACATCACCTCTTGCTCTCCACTTTTTTTTTTCTAAACTCACCTCAGCTGCAAACATCTGCTGAAAGAAAAGACCTACTCTTTGCCTCCACAAGGTCCCTCTATCCTCAGTGACATTGAAGTTGCAGTTCATGCCAACAGTAGCCAGGCCAAATGTTGCCTACTTTGCAAATGTGGCACAAATGAGAGAAAAATCCCATGTTTTTCATGACTCTCCTGAAGTCTGCTTCTGTTTGGGGGTTCAAGTACATCTGTTTCAGGTGTGTAAAGTAGTATGGGGCAATTAAATGTCACATCGTTTAACCTGAAAAAAGGAGCTGATGCAATATGATATGAATGGATAGAAACCTACATCTTGGACATTGCAAAGGTCTAGATTTGCATTGATGTTCTATACTGTGCATTGGGTTTCAAGTAAAGAATAAAGACCTGAAATTGTATTTAGAATCCTGATGGAAAGAATCTGAAACATTATGTCTCTTTGCCTTCTCTTCTGTCGCTTCATTCATCTCCTCCTTTCTGTTTCATATCTGCTCAAACTCACTCACTCCCATGATGGGAAAAAAGGATAGTGAAGACAAAGAGACAATTATAGAGAAAACTTTTTTTTTGATACACCCTTTGAGGTATGTCGTGAACTGAAACAAAGTTGTAAAATGTTTTAATCCTGTTGTGTAGATCTTTCTTCATGTGACATATCTTGATTTGACAGTCCGATGTTGAAAACAGCTTCTCAAATTTGAAGCTGAAAATAAAAAAAAAGGTGGGGGCATTGATGCCTGAATGTTTGATGGTGTGGATGTTTGGCTGATGAGATGTCTCCACGTGTTGATGACCCTTCTGTCAGAGTCATTAGAAACAGAGCAATCTGGACAGCCACAGACTCATTCCGATATGGCTCTACAAAGTCAGACAACAGGAGCGAGTGTCAGAGTAATCAGTCATCAGAGCTGTCCCCTCAACACCCAATCAGGAGCGTATTAATCAAACTAGAGGAGGAGAAGAAGCGGGAGGCTCCCTCTGTGCTTCACTGACATGGCCCTGCATGACAATGTCTCAAACAAAGCTTCTGTGGAACATCAGTTAAGTCTGGATTTGGAGTAAGCGTGGTCAGAGGAAACTTATAAATAAGTCTCTTATGTGTTTCTACTACAGCTTTACTTCAGCTTAATTTGAAAGTGATGTGTTCAGCATATTATGCAAACCAAGCAAATTAATGAAGTTAATTCAAGGCCCTGGCCTTCAGGTCAGGAGGTTGTAATCATTCCCGAAAACTGCAGAGCAAATATTTGCCACGCTTGTGTAGATGCATCTGGAGAGACTGTTCATGGCTCTTCCTGTCTGCTTGTCTGTGGGAGTCACACTCAATGTTGCTCAAGAAAGAAACAAAAATATCTTTTCCTCAAGACATGTTTCAAATGCAAAAGGTGAACAAATTCAAGTTTTAAATATATATCTGAATCAATCAACACAGTTTGAAAATTTAAACACTGAAGGTGCACTGTATTAACTTTTTTTTTTTTTTTTTTTTTTTAAAGAAAATTGCTTAAGAAGATAGAATTATTTCCTCTGACCTTCCTTTCTCTCTTCAGCCTTGAAGCACTTTTGTAGTCTGCAGGAACGGCACTGGTTCCTTTTGTCTCTGTCCAGAACACACTGCCTGTTGAACCTGAAAACATGTGAAGTATATAAACACAGATTCACATACAGTTGGTCATACATATTTAATGCAGTTGTGAGATTATCATAGAGTTTTGCATTGATTTAGTATTGCACACCTAGTTTCTCACATTGTTGGACTCATGATGGACAGTTTTAAACAAATGCTATTGACTTTCTTTTATTTTCACGCATTCTTTTGCCTTCCTTCCTAAAACATTATGCCTATGTTACCCACAATGCAACGGCTGCCAATTTGATCAGATATTCAGCTGTGTTGAGCCTCCAACCTCAAGCAGAGATGAGCAGTGGACTACAGAGGTCTGGTAAGCTCACTTCTTTGTAACTCCACACGCTCTTATTTTCATTGTCACATTTTAAGTCTTCAACCTCAACCAAAACTGACTTGAGTGACATCACTTGAGGCAATTGAGGCTTCATTCAACTTTTTTCTGTAAGAACTAGTCCTCCTGAACACCTGTGAACACATTTTGTGAAATCAGCTGCACTTTAATTTTCTCCAGAAGAAGACACAGTTGCAGGCATTGAATATTCTAAGTTTGTATTTGTATTTCCATGCTGCGACCTGACATCTCACCATGCACTCTGCTCCATGTTTTGAGGCAAGCTGAGACATGATCTGTGGTCTGCAAGCATGTCTCAATCAGCCGCTCACATGGGAAAGTATGACCCTGCAGCCATATCTCACCATGGTTTTGTCATTATATAGAACAATATTGCTTCCATGCCTGGAGCAGTCCCTGCTACTGCACGGGGAAGTTGTTCTATGATACATCTCACCCTCCTGTACCATGTGTGATAACTTTAACACCGCAGAATAATGTCTTACTTCAACTTGAAGAAAGATCTTTTTCAAATTCTGAGCATCTTTTCCATTGCTCCTATTCTGCATTGCCTGTCACAATGATTTTTATAATACACTAGTGGATATTGAGATACAAAATGAATACAATGCCCTTGAATGTCGTACCGAGGGGGGGGATCTACTCACCTACATTTGTAAGCGTGGTTGTTGCGGATGATCCTCCTGAAGAAGCCCTTGCAGCCGTCACAGCTGGATGCACAGTAATGTTTACCTGTGGCTCTGTCTGCACATATGGAACTCTGTGTCCTACCTCCATCAGGCTGTGACTGTGACGAGATGGTTGCTGACACCGGTGGGCCTGTTGATCAGAAGTCAAAGGAGACACTAAAAAAAAATACAGTCTTAGAATACAGTTTTGCGGCATGCAGTGAAAATGCCTGAGGAAAGGTTTGAATAGGAGACAAGTGATAGACATTTGCATGGTATGGGAGTCTGATTCTCTGTGACCTCTGAGGCGTGAACCCTTTTTATTTGGTTGCTAATGAATAAGTAAATATCTCTGAGTCTAACCTAATAAGCCCCACAAGCATCTGAGTGAGATCACATAGCAGAGAGAATGTCAGCTTCGTTAAAAGCAGACAGACACCTTGACAGAGACGATCATTCGCAATCCGTCTCATCAATGGCGGCACATAATGAATCTTAGTCTGCCTCTGTGAACAGATATAACCTTGTACCGGGACAGAACTTTGCAGCAAGGTGCTGATTGCTTACCTGTGAATCACCTGCACTGTTTCATAGGTCTGGCAGGAGCAGTAGTGATGATAACAAAAGCAGGTTTATAGGTAGAGATATCACTGCTCTATTTGACTGCCATCGGCCTCAGAGGAGCTTCTGCTGGTTACTGCTCAAGAGGAAGAGGAAACTCCCCACTTAATTAAAGCAGTTAGAGGTCAGAGGCGTGCCAAAGTCCACCACTCTCCTCTGGCTAATTTCACATCGGGCGCTCTGTTCAGATTCAGTCTCCTAGCCTGTTGCTCTAAATTGCATCCTGCCGGTGTTTGATTGCTGCAGCACTGCCTCTTTTAAAAGCTCTGACAAATTCACGCAGTTCACGGCGCAGTGTGCTCCTGCACCGACGCTCCCACTGTACAGACCGCGGGCTATAATGTATGTAAATTGCATATTTAGTTTAGGGAGATGAAGCGGCTAGGGATTACAGTTTAACAAGGAAAATGCTTTCTGTGGTCAAAGATCAGTTAGATTGAATTAAGAGATTAGAATACATTTGCCTCGCAGTTATCTGCATTTGAAGAGCGGCCTGTTGGTAAAGCTTCATCATTTAAAGGGGCAAGGGAAAGGGCCTGATTCAGCTGCACCGAGCCTCAATTATAAAGATGACAGAGGATAAGATTATGAAGCAAATTAGATCAGAATGCAAACCAATGTAGAGTACTGAAAGGATTAGTCAAAGGGCAGAAAATTGATCTGCGACTATTCTGATCGTTGATTTATCATTTAAATTATTTTTTTAAAGCATGGATGCCAAACATTACCTTCTTCTAACTTGGATGGGATGGTTTGTAGCTTTTCTCTGTTTTATGTCAAATATCCTTGGGTTTTTGGACTTGGGGAAATTGTGAGGAGTCACAGATGGGCTTCAATTTGAATTTAGTCTGAATGAATAGAGAAAATAATCAGTAGATTAAGTGAACAAAAATAATTATTAGTTGCAATTCCAAACTGGTGCATTTCCAACATGGTTTTAGTTCTGGACAATCATTTCTACAATTTCTGCATTTTGTCAAGTTACAGCTGATGACACTCAGGAGGCCTCTGCTTATACTCCACAGTGATTTAGGTGAAGTTGTCGTCATCATACCTGTTGTATTTGTTTGCAGTGGTATCACCACCATGTTGTTTGAATGTTCAGCATCTGTGCTGCCATGAGTGTACTCCAGTTTAGGGATAATCCCAGTAAGCTTCATGGTACTGATGAAACTAGAAGGGTTGATATGTAAAGCTCCACCAATTTTCACAGCAGCTTCCAAATCAGCTTCCAGTCCCTCACAGGTATCCCATGTGTTGACCCAATACTTTTCCGTCCTCACAGTTTTTGTCAGCTTTTGTTCTTGTCTTCTTCTTTTATGTGTTAACCTTCTTCAAAATGTCACTTTTAGCATTTTTGTGGTGAGTAAAAAAGTTGCTCTGTGGTGGTCCGCTCTGGTGAACTATGGGTGAAATTTGGCACTCTAATTGTTTGCTTTCTTTTCGGTAAAGCATATAAAGGGGAAAGTTCATAGACAGATATCCAAAACTCACTGTGAGGACCAAAACCAGATAAGACCTGCAGGGAAAAGATATGTGACTTACATGTTACAATATATTCATGACCAGTTCATTTTAGTAGGAAGATAAATGTCATCAAAAAAAAGTCAATAAAGTCAAAGACAAGTCCAAAGGTTGCATGCTGGGATGCTTTTTTTTTATTGAATTTTAGCAGAAAATTTACATTCTCTTACCTTGGACAATCAATATGGCACAGAGGAGTGACACAGCACAAATAAACAGAGTGGGAGAGTTTTGATAAGAGTACGGACGGTGCCTCAATAACCTTTGCTTTTAGTTTTGAGGTAAGCGGTATTGTACAGCATGCCTCATCGCAGGGGGTGACATTTGCTTACAGAGTCATCTCCACAGTGTAGATAAAGAGTATTTTACTTCAAGATAGAGAGAGATTTCACTCCACTGTTCACCGTTGACCATAAGTAGTGTGCCATCATGTTATTGATCCATGCTGGAATCCTACTACATGTTTACAAATGAAGCTAATCTATATCTCTTTGATTCAGATAAGACAAGTATGCAAGGCAGTTTGGTTGTCTGTTCATTTACTATTGGAACTTCAGGAAAGTCATGATGGCTTTGCAAAACTATTCAATCTGCATGGCTACAAATGCCATGTTACATTTCTGAAAATCAGAAAGCATATAAATTGTGATATTGGTTTCATTACCGATTCACTAAAAAGGTGAATAAATTGTTTATCATTATTCTCTTTGTTGTAAAGAGAGTGAACTCCATATCAAATATAAACACTGTGGTCAGGTTGAGGAGGTGAAAAATATTTTTGGGTTAATTTCTAGGTGACTTAATTTCCAATTTTTGTGTAATAGTATAGTGCTGTACAATCATTTAAAAAAAAATTTTATTTAATCAAAATGACATGAATACAATGTCTCAGTAGCCTATATGATCTGAAATACATGACAAATGTACACTGTGTTCTGGATCTTGGGAATATGAGTTTATGTGTGTGTACTGGGACAGTTTTGAAAAAGTGAAAGACAGGGATAAGGGTGAATGTGGTCATGCCATTTTTTTTTTTTAACAAATTATAACAAATTATATGTCAGACCACATATGAGCTTTCCCAGTCCTGATATCCATCATACTTTGGTGTAATGGGATTTCCTGGGTGAGCAGCACTCCTTCCTTGAATGTCACACCAGGCCGCAGGTCAGACCTCCTCCTGGCAGTGGCTCGCACACTCCAGCTTTGTTTAGGTGATTGATAGATCATCAGGACCGCAAAATCGTAAGGGGACTGCAGAGAAGACTGCTGTGCTCTGTGAGTTTCCATCAGGAAAGGGTTAAAAATTAACCATGAATATTGATTGTCTAGCTTGTGAGACAAAAAATGTTAACTTCAAACCTTCAAAATTAAAAAATATATCTTACATTACACATGCAATATAATAATTACACAGCTCTCTTTTTGAACTATTAACAATTTGTTATGACTGATTATAATATCAATCAATTATGAGATTTGATTCTGTCCATCTGTATTGATGAATTAATCCCAGTGGATAACAAAATCAATCATAAAGATGAGCAACATTCAGGACAAATAGCAGGACAGGATTTTTCTTCTTCCACTAGGGGGAGATAGAGTACATCATATCAGACCAAACATGTTTTAATCTGTGCAGTAAAAACACTTTAAGAGGTAGAATCTGCTTGATATTTTTCTGTATGTTCCTAAATAGCATTACTGCTATACTGCATAATCAAAAAGTCAACATCCATTTAACTCCTGATTTTTATCAAGAGTAAGTTTTTTTTTAGGTCATAAAAACTGATACATCATTAAATGAATTAAGAAGAATGCAGGTGTGCTGACATGATCATGGTTATTCTTTCAAAACAGAGCATTGTCATTATTGACTTAGAAATTCATTCCCCATAAAGCCCTGTATTTGGGGGGAAAAACTGCCCAGAAATTCCCTCCTTTCATTTGTTTAGCTCAAGTTACATCATGTAGGATTGGTATTTGTCTTTTCTACATATACATTTGATGACTGGGAGTCTCATATAGCTAACTGTGGTTTAATCCACTACTGCAATTACACCATTAGCTGTCTTGGGGTTCATCACAGAAATTAGTTTTAAAACATAGGAGCACGCACACATGAAGACTAGGACATCCATAAGCGCAGAGCAAACTCCATTGTCTAGTAATTTATCACACCTCAGAAGAAAAGATCCTCTCCTCTGCTCAGGTAGACACTCTACCCGTCAATCTCTAGGCTCTGACCAGCTCCAAGTGTGACCATCACTCACATAAATAATTTATCCTTTTTCCAGAATTCACAATAGAAATAAAAGACAGGAGTGGTGCATAACAGATCCATCTTAGAAAAACACTAAATGAATGAAATTAAATATTCTGGATTTTTTCCCCCAATTTTTTCTAGGCGAAACACAGTCTGACACATTTGTCTCAGTGAATTTGATGAATAAAGCCTCATCTCAAGTCTCCACCTGAATACCAATGCAATGATAAACCCTCAAAGATTAATATGATGTACAGAACAGTACAAAAAACCAAAGAAACCCCAGCCTTTGGAGTTTCATTCAAAAAAACTGGGGGGGAGTAAAACAAAGCAGCAAAAATTGGTCATAAAAGCATGGTAAGCGCATGATTTAGTAGGGCGATAAAGAGTGGAAAGGTGGCCATTCATCATGGAGGCGAGCTCACCAGGAGAGGGCCTGTCACAGACACCACCAGGTCTGGGAGGCATTGAGACAGAGAGAGAGAGAGAGAGAGAGAGAGAGAGAGAGAGAGAGAGAGAGAGAGACTCCAGTTGCCCTTACAACCTGCTTGTTCCAATGTCTTTTCCAGATGGACATACACAGACTTCAGATGGGTGATGAGTGCTTTGTCTTTGCTGCTCTGCAACTCCATTGTCACAGCAATGTTGAGGGATGGATGTTAACTGTAAAGTAGAGGAGCAGACTTAAGAAGGCATAGAGCTGCAGACCCAGATGATGGAAACTGAAGCTTTACTGTGGTAACTTCAGATTATACTGTAAGAACAAAGGAAAATACAACTCATCAATGAACTGCAAAAGACCCAAATTTGGTTTGAACTTATAAAGGGTGGATTTTTGTGCTTAACCAATAAGATCAACAGAAGCAAAACTCCATACATGAGAATTTCTATATTTCTCATGAATGTCATTCGTCTCACTTTTTACTCAGAAGCCAGTTTGAAAAGTCTAAAAAAAGAGACAAAAAAAGTTCAAACGTACTTTTTAAACTACATTGCATCTTTGTTGACTTCTTTCATCTCATGATGTTTTCCAGTCCAGTGTTTTCCAGTTTTCCAGTGGCTCAATATTATAATACATATTACAACTTTGCATTGATGATTATTAAACCACAGATAGAAGTTTCAAGCAGAAACAAACATTTCCAGTGGTTTGTTTTTACCCATTTATTTATTTAGCCAAACAATGACAGTGACACATCAGCTAAACTAAACTATTTTACTTATTTTACATTAATTTTTAAAATTCATTTTCTTGCTCGCGTTTCGCGTATTTGCGAATGAGACACGTCAGTGTCACGTCAGCCGCAGTTTTTCTAAACAGATGAAAATCTTAACCATGCAGAGGATGGAAAAGTTATAGTTTCAGCTTGAAGACAAAGACTCTGAGAAAATATGAAAAATCCTTCAAACAGCGGTAAGTGTTGTCAAAAGTGAACAAAACACGTGCTTAACTCTAACTGTTTATTAGGGTCCGTGTACGTTTTGTTATCTTCATAGCTAGTCGCTGTTCATTAATGTTAATTATCAGATGTAATATTAGGTTGGAATAAGGGCTTCAAATCGAGGCTGCAACCTGCCAAACTATTGGTAGATGTTAAATTAAACAAGAGTGGACGAGCAGAGTGATGGGACACCTGCTCAACACTGTACTAATCCCCTTAATTTGAAGCAGGTATTTAACAAGCTAACAGCTAATGAACGTTAAGTTAGCGTTAACGTTCAAATGTACCACCAGCAGCTGTTGATTTGTTGCATGTTTTTGTCATCAAATTGCAGCCATAGTGCAGCTTTTATGACTAAGAAAAAGTAGTAGTGATTTTACAGGGTCAATAAAGGGGAATTAAAATGAGTGGTCAGTCAGTTTTCTTAAGTCAAAGTGCTGTTTCCTGTAATGCAGTAGATTGTGTTGTTTTATTATATTTTATTTATTATGGTGATCTACCTGTCCTTAACTGAACATTTTATCCATTGTATTGATCTTGTTATGTCAAGCATGTCCTGACATATAGTATCAACACATAAACACAGTTATTGGAATGCTGTTATATAAAATATATAAAAGCTTTTTCAACCAAATTTACACATGTCATGTTTCTTTATTTGAACAGGGACAATGTACCTATACATTTATACATCCTTATATAAAACAAGGAGAAATGTAATGTACTGAGTGTTTGCAATTTGCTACTTCTGACTGTAGTCCCTGGGCAAGTAGGTAGAAAAATAAAATAAGCTTCAGCTAAAATCAAGGTGATCTAGATGTGTAAATCATCACATTAGGACTGTTTGGACCAGTGAATAAGACTGTTTATACTCTTGAGTTATATATAAATTGCTTTTTGCAACTTAACTTGTTTCATCACTCCATAGTGATGAAACCAGTTGGTGACATCAAAGCCCCGTGTTTTAGTCTAGAGGCTCCAAAGTCAGAGCTGTTATGGTGATTATGCCCTTACATAATATTTTTTATTAAAAGTCTCAAGATCATGGTGTCACTATGACCTTGAGACTGAATTTCTCCAAGTGCTGTTGATTAAGTAAGTTGAGCTGTGGGTTGAACAGGCTACTGCTCAAAGACGTTGAAGAACAGTTCAAGTGGAGAACCTTTTCTGCCTGTTTCCTTGTCAGAATTAATAAAGTAAATCTTTGTGTGGCCTTCTCAAGATGCTTTCATATGCCACCCATCTGTTTAAAGGACTTTTTTTCTGTTATGTAAACAGGAAACTCAACATTGACAAAAGTGTTGGGACTCTCTGTGTCAGGGGTGAACTGTTTGAGGCCCTATCTTAGCATATTTGCTGTTTCTAAAGTGTCAGTGGGGAAAATAGGATTTGATTACTGAACTGTGGATGAATCTGTACGTTTTCTTCATGCTTGTAATTTCTTTCCTTTTCTTTTTGAGGCCTCAATGTGTCCCTGCTTCAAATAAAAGACAAACATAGAATATACCGTGAAGAATGATTTTTTTTTAAACCCATCCTTTTTCCAAGGTCCTCTGTGAACCAGGACTTTAATTAAAACCACTTGTTCCCAAACCTGTACTTAATGTTTCCCATTAGTCATGTTTGAGGGATTACAGACAGCACCAATGAAAGTCAAAGATTAAATGGAAAATACAGATGTGTGAACAATGCGTCTTGTTTTATAGCTATCACAGCTTTTTAGTTATTTTGAAAAATTAACTGGCATTGACAAGGCTCCCTAAGTCCACTTAAAAATAAAGATGACGTTCGTCGGAAAAATCTGGAAGGGGTCTCTTGGTTACAGGTCAGCGGGGGAGCTCTTCAAGAAGGCTGAAAGATTTCTCAGAAAACATTTTATTCTTTTCAGTCACATTATTACCACTACTCAGTAACACTTCAGACAATTAACTAATCCATGTTTTTATTCCTATGTGATTGTCTAATAACGTTATCATAAGAGTCACCATGATCATTCATGCAGAAGGGTGCAAAGCAGCACCTTGATTTCATTATTTTATTTGTGAATAACTTTCTTACTAATAATGGCCGTGTTACGTGGCTTGATGTGCTGTAGCCAGTCTATATGTATTGTGAAGGGTTCGTGACCCTTTATCCAGGTTTAGTTCCCCAGTCATTCAAGTCTCTGAGCTTCTTCCTCAAATGTCTCAGGACTGAATAAAGGGCAGACAGGATATCCTCTGTCTCTTACTAATTTCCTCGTGCCATCTGTTCAAATATCATAACCACACATGCTGGACCTGACAGAGGGTTGACTTAATTAGGTGGTGCATGTACTTTAAGTATATGTCTTTAAATATGTGCCCCTTATTTGATCTTTCAAAGCTGTTACTTTTTCAAAGCTACCACCTACACTGGTATATCAGCAGTGTGGTTCAGCATTTAAAATGCAGTGAAGTGTATTATTCAACTAAAGCAAGCGATAAAAACATTTTTCTTGCTTGTGTCTTGATGAGTCTGTGGAGGAAGTTGAGGTATGGAAGAGCAGTTCATTTTTATACTGCATCCAGCTCTAAAGGAAGGGGAGGCAATGATCAGTAATGAGTTTGGCCGTTGGCCCACTATGATTATTAAGAATTGCTACTGATAACAACACACAGTATATGAATTATATCGTGGCATTAGCGTTTGTAATCACATCTTTGCTTTCCCCCATCTCTTTCTGTTTGTGAATTAGCACCCTGTCAGCTCTCCTGCAGATTTTCAGAGGGGGAAGAGAAGGGGGAGAGAAAATAAGAGAAATGACTGTGCAAGGGTTTCGAAACCAGGTATGAAAGTAATTTTTTTTTTTGCTTTTCAAGAGTTTGGCATATTTATGGGGCATTACTGTAGGAGCGGGCCATTTAATGTTATTTGCAGAAAGCACACATTGTTCACATCAAGCTTACAAAAGCTGAAGGCACAGCCATGTGATCCTGACCTTACAGCTGAAGGGCCAAGCTGCATGAGGCAAATGGGATTCAGAATTTGTGAGAGCTCCACACAATTAATAATAGAACCAGGTTATGAAAATAAAAAAAATGTAGGACTTGTCCTAAAGCTTTGTGTTAAGCAGCCTAAGGCACCGCACAATGCTGAACTGGAGAGGTATGATATGATGCAAGTGCTTAGTCTATCAAAACTCAGCAAGAGGAGAGAGGGAGAGAATAGACCTTAGTAAGTTGTGTGTAGCAAAACTGTAACTCTGATCCCTGCTGGGCTCCCTCAAGATGTTTTACGCATATTGATTGTGAATGTGGAACACTGCCTTCATCATCACATTATCTTGAATCACATTATCATCAGTACTGCGTCAATAGTGTGCTTTTTCTTCCTGCAGGATTAAAACACTCCACCGCAAGTGTTTTAATGCTGAAAGCAATACTGACGATCAAATATTTGTTGTCTGGAACTAAAACAAACTTGCTTGTTCTTTTTTAAATATCTCAAATTTTATAAAAAAACAAAACAAAAATTGCACCATGCAAAAATAAAGAATAAACATTAAAATATCATGGATAACCATTGAACATTATAATTCCTACGTCATGCCACTTAAAGTGCCATGTTATACAATATCTGTGTGAGTGCAAAGATGGAAAGACGCCTGTATTGTCCAGACTACAGAAATGTAACCACTGACTCTTGGGGCTGAGTCAGATGAAAAAAGTGGTGTGCTTTTACTCTGCTCGGCCAAATGTGAAATAAATAAAAAGAAAGGAAAATGGCTGCTCTCTTGGCTGTACCCTTGGTCCCTTGCTCTTTGTTAAAACCATATCTCTGCTGCTCCATTGCCCCCAGCTACATTAAATCCCATTAAATTCACCTTCATTAAAGCAGTCCTCTCTACTCCTTGCAGCAGCCCTGGTGCGGGCCTCTCAAGGACAGAGCAGTAATGAGGGTGGACTGGATTTAACCTTGAAGAGTACAGGTTTTCATTTCCAAATCAATAACTTATGGTTCAAAACTGCCACTAGATCCAGGCTATAATTTTCAAGCATTAATTGTGTGGATTATGTTTCTCGAGCAGTGAGAAGGTATTTAACTTTAAGCTGCAGTGTAGATATTGCATTTATCATTTATTTTTTTTCTTTTTCTTACAATAGGAATTGACAGCTTGCACATTTTCTATATTAGTGACTTTGTGTGCCTGTGTACACTTTGCTGCACAGATGGGATAACTTAGGGAGATTGTATTTCAAAGAGTCTGTGTGAGTATAAGTAATTATGCTGTTGGTGCAATTTTCTACAGTGAAACCAAGCAGAGGGCAGTAGTAGTAGAGTTGCTCTTTTCTCCTCAGTCCAGTATTGCAGTACAGTGTCATCATTCACTCTAAAGATGTAGAAATATAAGAAATCTCCTCCATTGCTGTGTAAGACAAGTTTTGGCAGTCACCTGCTGTCAGAAGAATTAGGAAAATATGAATTATGAATGAAAAAATTAACACGTGGATGATGGGCACACAGCAGGGACAAGAGGAAAAGGAGAAAAAAAGCCTGACCTACAGTAAAGGAGTGAAATTGTTTCAACTCCTGTAATTCTCTACATTTTAATGGGACATTCTCCGTAGTGGGGTTTGCTGTCATTGTCATATGATTGTATGGAAAGCATTAACTTGTCCTGCGGTGATAATTTCTGCCCGACATTTTCGTAATATGAAATATTGGATCTTTTCATAAAATGGGGAGGGCTGAGGCTGTGGTGATCACTGGAGCTTAATTTTTTAATCAACTTCTCTCTTAAATGAAGCTTTATTAAATTACAAAGCTTGCACAGTGGGAGTAGGACACAGGCAGAGATGGCCCAGTGTAAGAAAGAGCTTTGTGGTATAATTAAATAAAATTAATAAAAAACCCTCCGCTAGCATAGACTAGAGGAGAATGGGATGGAGAGGAAACCCGGTAGCCATTTTCATGCTCTGGTTTTCTTTCATTCTTTCTCATTAGGGTCTCAGGAAATTTACCATGTGGAATTATGAAAAGAAGAAAGGGATACAATGTCTACAAGATATTGATGGATAGTAAATGGAGACACAATAACATTCCATTTTTTTCCACACTCATTTTCACGCATAGTGTACAGAGAAATTAAATGTGCTTATTGTTGCTGCTCTGCAAGAGAAACCAGATCTGATCACATTTGTTTAAGCTTCGGCAGATTTGGTTATGTTTGCAGGCCTGCGAATGCAAACCATATTCTCAACCTTCACAGCTCAACGAAGGCGATTTTTCAGTACAGATTTAGTAGAATTATTTGTCTACAGTATGTTATAATCATAAGGTGTTGAGAACAGCGACAGTTTATTTTCAACCTAAAAACTTGATGAGCTTGTGTGCAGCCTCATGCAGGAGCTTCTACTCCTGTATCCTAGTTAAAGACTAAAGGTAGTGACTTGTGGTCATGTCTCTGAGGCTTTAGAACAGCCTGTCTGAGAAATTTATCCTGGTAGAGGCCGTATTATCTTGTGAATTGTACTTTTGCTCTTCATGCTCCATTAAATGATATTTGTTACATTCTGTTCCACTGGAATTTTCTGCTCAATGTAATTTCATATCATTCATTCTAAAATGATCAAACATGTTACTAAGGCTTTCCTTACATATTCTAGTTGAGATGACTATATTGTCCAATAAAATTGAACTGTTTGTTTCAGTGTGGATTCTCATATCAACAGCACAAGGCTTTTAACCTTTTAACGAGTCATTTTAAACAAAAACAATACCATCAATTGTCTTTCCACGGTGTGTAATTATTAATTTAAACATTTTACCATTTGTTATAAACATTGATGGACAGAACCTAAATCAAGTCAGTCTTTACTTCAGTCCTCCCTTTTGCTTTGTTAGCTGACCATGACAACTTTCCATTCTGAGTATCATGAAACCATTTTTAAACCAAAGTTTTGGCGTCTGATAAACCTTCAAACTCCTGAATCCATTAACACCAGCTGGACTTCTTGGATCATATTTCATTGTCTCTCAGGTATCTCCAACAACATGCCCCTTCCAACTCAGGCCCCTGTACTGTTTTAACACAGGGCTGTTTTCAGTCTGAATACTTCAAAGTATTTCAAATGCTGGACTCTGTCTGTCTTGAGCTTATGATGTGAATGACAGGTGACCAGGGTAAAAGACTTCAGGAAATGTGGACTCCAAACCATTTGGAAAACAGAGAAAACTTTTCCACAATATTTTTTTTTTGCAAAAAGTTAGACCCCAATGGGGAAGGTAATGTGAGAGTGTGATTAAAAGAAATCCAACCCTGGTACTGCTGCATGCAGTGGGCAAATTAGACAAATTATCTAAGTTTACCAAATGTCCAATGCACAGTTCCTAAAAAAATTCCCTTGGAGAACATACGGTATCAAATCCATAAACCTTTAGTCAGTTTTATTGATTATAGTGTCAAAACATTGATGGTGAACTAGATGCCTTCTTACCTTTGAAGACATCATCATGCAATAATAGTATCTATCAGAACTAAGCTAGAAGAGTGGTTCAAATATTATTAGCATTTGCCATCCCTCACTTAATAAGAGTTTGTTTTTGATGCGTCCTCTTTTCGGTCATGCCTCAACAATGTGGTCAGACTTCTTAGTCCACCACAGATGTCAGACTAAGGGACTAGTGTGCAAATCAGTAAATATAAGATGACTGTGATTATTCTGCCAGGTTAGCATTGGAATTGAACAGCTTCTCCCTCAGCCTGTGATGATATATTTTCATTGTTTGGACAATTGCAGGGGTCACGTTTGTCTCCAGTGGCAAAATATGAAATGAGTATTTCCTCTTTATGTTGACAGCTTTTGTCTCATTCTTAGGATTTACTATATCCTGCTCTGTGAAGCATCTACCTTATTGAACTGTTTTGTGTTTTTTTTTTCCACCATAGAAAATGTCTTTGGCCTGCTTGCCTTGTTTTACTATTGCCTTAACATTTCACACAGCTGTCATTGACATTTTGGGGAGTCTTATGATTATTTATAGTCTCTTAAGAGGTCACACATTGTGCTGTGGGTTATTGCTATAGAATTTTGTCTCATTTGGAATCCTGGGTTTTATTTCTCTTGCTGTTTTTTGCTGTTGTTAATTCTCAGTTGAGGAATTTGAGGGGTGTTTACTCTTGTTTTAGTGGTACAACTGTCCTTAAAGTGGTTTAAAGCTCTCTCGGCTACTGTTCTTTTGATTACTCCTTTTTGGGCTGCATCTGTCCCTGAGGCACCTTGTCTAATGAGTTTTGGTAATGTAACTGCGTAGGCACATTTGTTAGAAAGTTTGGTATCTTTAATGGTGCTTGAGATTAGCCTTCCCCATAGTTAACAACCGAGATCAATCTTGTCCATGACCAGAAACCCTTGACAGATGGTTGAACAAATGTTTTCTTCCTGTGTTACAGACACATTTTCAATCTTGCTTGACTTTATTATTGTAGAGTAGTTGTGATAAGACACTACATGACCTCCTGACCCTATTGTAATTCAGCTCAGTTGTTTTTAAATGCAATGTGGAACTTCTTTTTCAAAGGACAGTGTTCACTGATATCTTCCATGGGTGGAGACAAGAGAGTTTGTTCCAAGCCTCATTTATGTCAAGCTTGATCGCGAAGTAACAAGAAAAAATAGGATGACTGACCCTATGCTCGCGTTATCTCTACACTCTTTGTTCTCTGCCAGTGCAGGAGAAAGGTCTGGCTCAACCAGCTATTTTGTCTGCATTGGATGAAAAAATGTTGTTGGGTTGATGAATTTTTGAATCCCATCCAGGGCCACCAAAGGCAGGCTTTAGCTGTACCAAGCTGGCTGTTAGTCTAGCTAAGCATAATGCTGGGGGAAGCTTTTGCACATGGATGATACCTGCATTTTCATAATTGGTTAATAATTGATAGTTTTTATCAAAGATTTCATTGACCACTCTTGGTTTTGTCCCTTGAAAAATACCTTGGACACCAGAACAGACAATGGTTGAAAGCAGCTTGCAGTAGTTTACCAGTGGGATGCTTTTCTCAGTGGGATACATCCAGTGAACATCCTGGATTGACTGTCACAATGTTTTATTACAAATGCTTAAAGATTTCCTACTGCATATCTGATACTGCATGTCATGTTGCAGCTGATTCCCTAACACAAGAGTTCCCACTTTATCTGTGTGGAGTTTGGCCATGTTTCTATATTTGAATAGGTGATCTAATATCCCACAGTCTAACATCATATTAGCCAGGTGAGACTCACCTGAAGAAATTGTCAAATGATTTGTATGATGGACAATTTTTGTCATATTCAGCTTGTGTTCCTGTCTTCTGCACAATGCATGCTCGGATAGACTCTAGCCCTTGCGACCCAGTGAATAGAAATATGGGGGTGAAAACCAGAAAAGAATTTACTCTTGCAAGAATGCATCTGAAATGGATGTAAATTGAAAAATAGATTGTAGTATCTGCAGCAGAAAGACATTCTCTCAACTTGACCCTGTACATTTCTACAACATCTTTTCTTCAGTATAAAGCTGTCATATTGTACATTTCTCTATTGGTTTTCAATTGTGCCTTCACTCAAAAATGTCAAAACTGGAATGTGACCACGAAACCCTATACTTAGCCATGCTTTTAAAGAAAATAAAAACCTTTGGTGCACGCAGTGCACCCAGTTCACTCATCCTTCCGTAGCATGATATCTAATGTCAGTCACAAAATCTTTAGCTTGACTTCAAAGCTGAAAATACGGTAAAATCATATTTCAGCACCTAATATTGTGCGTATTCTTTCCACAGAGCGTGTAGTTGGGCTAATTCAGTTAGCATAAACCTCTTCCAGCCAAGGCTCTGAAGTTTTACAGTTGTGCCCATGATGTTGTGAAATTGCAAACACTTTTATGTCTGTCTGTCTATCAAACTTTATAATGTTCTGATTTCTACCCCACTGGCAATGTCTTTTAATTAGATTATACTGGAGAAATAACCAGAGTTCAGAATGCCAATTTGTGTCCCAGACGGTGTAAAATTTGCTGTTACACTGCTGCCAAACCAGAGCAGGTGAGAGCAGACAAGGTCCTTAGGCAAAGAGCAGCTGACTGCTCCTTAAGAGTCTCTCTCTCTCGCTCTCTATTTCAACTCTGCTTTCTGCCATTGCAGTCAAACATTAGAGGCATTAGAGGATAAATAAACATGCTATTCAATAGTCCAGCAATCAAAATAAAATACCAAAGTTTTCATACAGATGATGTCTCCAGGGTAGAATTTTTTGTACTGTAGAGAACCGTGTTGTTGACATTGTGCTGGCAATGAAAACATGTGTAGTGTACGTGCTGCATATTGAATCTGACAGTGTGTTAGTTCACTCAGTCATTATACTGATTTATGAGAGGTCAACCAAGTATCTACAGCTGGGTGTAAAAACAAATGATAGGAACATTCATTTTTGCCATTTGTGGATTTGTGCCAATTGTGATAATTGTCAAAAAAAAACAAACATGAAAATGCTGTGATGAGAACTGTGTTACATCTTGTGAGTGCTTGTGACAATCAGCCTTTTTTACTCGGTGTGTTAGAAGTGTATAATTTAGACTGAAAATACTAACCCTGTGTTTAAATGATATAGCCAATGAAAGCAGCAAAGTGAACAGCTGCAGGTAATTAGAGCTGGCCCAGGAATGGCCAGGGATTCAAAGTAAACATGGATGGTTTCCACAATCAACAACATGTACAAATGCAGAAGAAGGAAGCTACTGAATTTGTGAAGAATGTGCAGTGGGAATGGAAAGCATAGAAGCATGAAGCCAGCAGATGTTGAAAATTAAATACATGCGGCATGTGGCTAACAGGACTGTGGGCTTATTCTTGTGATGGTGGACCCTGGAGTTCTCGAGGGCTCGAGGACAGCTGTTCTGGGTTAATACTTACAGGTTTACATCCAGCCAGCCATAGCTAAGATTTTTAAAAATTTCCTTCAGGGGAAACTGACTTTAGTTTTGTTGCATATCCATGACCTGCTACTGTTGTTTGCAACAGGACAAATATCAAGTTTGATTCCTTAAAATTCATCACACAACACACACAGGCTGTTGGATTGATTGACTTTAAAAGGTTGGATGAAACCAAACTCTTACAGACTCATGGCCCCAGAGAGCTCAGATTCTTTCTGGCACAGCCCTGAATCACTTTTGTCTATGAGTGCCAACTGTTTCTACTTTAAATTGCTGAAAAGACTTGAATTATAGAAGGCTGGCAGAATGATGCTCACTCTTTTTTTGTGTACCCTCAGCTGGTGCTTGCAAAGTTTTCAGTCACACACAATGGCAGCATTAGAGACATATCGTTCTGTCCTGTGAAGTAAACAAACATATACATGAACATCACATACATGTAAACCCTTGCCAAACAAGTTCACGCAATGCAAATTAAGCGGGATTAAACTGGGAGTTACAACATGGAATGCATTGTGTTCAGTCTGTCTCTGTGTGGCATCCCTTAACTAAATATTAGCACACTGGCTGGGTTCTTCCCTCACCAGTCTCCATTGAAACAACCATAGTCTGTTTATTCGAAGTAGCTGCTTGAAAGTTTACTGTCAGGCACTCTGCCTCTCTTGGCTCTTTGGCTGTTGCAACAACAACATGTCAGTAGTGTTTAAAGTAGTAGTGTCATAAATTATTTGCACTAATCTATGTAGGTATTTGTTCTGACTCATGAAGCAGTGGGTGATTCTAGGCTGGGGAGTATAGGTTTTGTTTTTCAAAGCCAGGCACAACTTCACAGAAATAAAGTTTAACATTTGCGTTTTGTTTAGCCCCACAGCCTATAGAAAGAAAATATGGCTTTTCACTGTGAAAGAAAGCACTCCATTTAAAAAAATACACTCGGCAAAACATACGGTGCCCATTCATTTCACTGTTAATATTTCAAAATGTCACTAATGTGCATAGTTTATTCTTTACAGCAATGCTTTAGTTTTTCTGCCTTAGTGCTATACGACACGTTCTGGGAATCCATCAAAGAAAATAGTCATGTATTAGCAGGGTCTGGTGTTATATATATCGATGGGAGAAAAATGTGAGAATGAATGTAGGAAACCATTCCCTGCCTGAAACCATTTAGTAAATACAAGATATGTTGTTTGTGCTTTTGTACATTCATTTTTGACATTAAGTGGCATTTGTTGTCTAATTTTACACTTGCATGTTAGAGTAAAGCTCTGATGACTTACCTTTATCGCTGCCATATTTAATGCTTAAACACAAAATAGGACTGATGCTGGAAAAAGCAGCTTTGATTGTTACTCCACTGTGCTGTGTGTAGTCCACTATTAAAAACTTTTATCACTGAATAACAACAGTGGATTATTTTGCTAATATAGGAAAATAATACTGTGTGTGATTTGCAACTGCAAAAGTGATTAAGTACCTACATTTTCTTTTTAGGCCTCTGTCCTTCACCTATCATATAGGTTCAGATATCCACCTGTACATGCAGGACTCATGGCATTTGTCAGCTTTACCCTCCCTTTTTCTAACCTCTTTGACTTCTCTCACACCTTTGCCCCATTCTGACCAGGTGTGTCTGTTCAGTCACCCGACTCATGACTGCAGCTTAGGTAGTTTATTATTACTTAATCGCTGCCGTCAACTCCCATCAGGGTTTAAGATGAATGGTGCCAGCTGTTTGCCTGCTCTCATTATTTCAGTTTTTTTTTTGACTGTGTCTTTTGCTCTCTCACCTCATCAGATTTGCTCCACATGCAGTGGCCTCATGGTGGTGGTGAAGCTCCTTCAGTGGTGAGTACTTACTGTAGACCCAGCAAACAGGCTCCAAAAATTCTCTGAAGATACGGTCGAAAACTCCATCACACTACAGATGGATAGGGGGAAATTGTGTAGTGTCTCATTTTGTAGAGTTATATTGTAGATTTTATTTTGCAAAGACAGGGATAGATGTGTCAGATAAGATGATACGTATTCACCCTAACTGCTCCCTTGTGGATTCAGTGATGGGGAGATATACATTATGTATCTCATGTTAAATCACTTGTAAATGTAGTAGGGTTAGGGAAATGGTCAAATCTCCATTTAAAGGAGTGATGTTTTTTTGTGGCCAGCGGGATGTTGGACAAAGTTGAAGCCCTCCTTCTCCCCGGAGGTGGGCTAGGATCATTAGTTTTAGTTTTTGAAGTGTTTGGCCTTTTGATGTTACTATGTTCTCTTTAGGCAGCCTGGCCTGAAGGATATTTAATATCACTCCTACAAATTTCCAGTTAGGAATAATTTGAACTGAGCATCTGTCAAAGAAACAGCCATTTAAATACATTGGTCATGCTTAAAGAGGCATAAAATGAGGCCAGATTAGACAGAGCACCTTTTTCTGAAGGCTGGGTCTGGTCGACTCGAGGCCAACCTGGGGCACAGCGACCCAGCAAAACTGCTCTTGCTTCCAATTCATTAAGTATAACTATCTAACACCACTTGGATTCAAACTCTCCCCTGGCTGCCCTCCTCCTGACCAGCCATGCTCACTTCTCCTGCCACTGTGGCATAGTGGGGATTGTCTTAGGTCTCAGTTAGTTAATATTTTATTTATGAATGTTCAGGGGATTTGGGACTAGATTATATTTCTCTCTGTCTCTAATGCTCAGAGTAACAGGGGACTGCTGTATCCCCAATGCCTCCACTTCAAACATTCCCCTTGTGTTTCCACTAGGGTGTGCAGGAGGACCTTTATCAGCGTATGCAATCTTAGATTATGTCTTATCACCAAAAGAATCATGAAAGAGCATGCATTACATCCTATGAAAGAAGCTGTCTTTGCCTAAAGCAACTGGCTGGGCCTCTCTCAAAAATGTTCAGCCTTTCTTCTCTCAATCAACTAAAACAAAGGCACATTCGCTCTCTGAACCGCAGAGCCAGAAGGAATAATAATTGATAATTGATATTTCTGATTTTTTTTTCTGACAAAGTGTGTAGAGTTGTTGAGTCCTTTGTTATTTTATTTATTTATTGAAAGTACAGTTTTGGTTTACTAGCCAGAGTGACTAACATCTAATGAAATGAGAGTAATTATTTTTGCTGTATTGAATATTTTACTCCCAGTCAATATGCTTTTAATATCTGTAGCACATAATACATATACAGTAATAAATGATAACACACCTTTGGACAGAAGTTGTTCAAACTGGTGGTGGTGAAACATTCTTTCATACCCTCTGCCTCACATACCCCTTTTCCCATCACTCTTGGGTCTAGTTGTCTACAAATAAAGACGGGTTGCGTGAGCAGAACACCTCAGACACTGTCTTTGGGGGGAAATAAACAATGCATTAGTTCCACACTGACTTGGAAGAGAAACAGAAGAAGGAAGAGAGGTTAGAGGAAGTGCACTGCAGGAGGCAAGCTGGGGAGTATTAGTGGGCAGGCACATGAGTGTGTTCAGGCACCTCTCTCTCTCTCTCTTTCTCTTTTCTGTCCTCCAAAGTTTTTTTTGCCATGTGATGTAGATTAACTGCACCTCATCTGTCCCTCCCTTCTGTCTTGTCCTTACTATTTTATATTCATTCAAGCTGTGTGTTCAGTTTTACCAACTACAAACCTTGGCCAATATGTTTTAATGTGGGGAAATCATTTCAACTCTTAATGTGATTATTTTCTAAAAAAACCCAAACAAACAAACAAAAAAAACAAAACATGACTTCTGTTAATGATATAGGTGCTGACTACCAATATGATCCATTAAATTTCCTAAAAACTGGATATGTTGTAGTAGTTAGTTTAGAATTAGATTGACCTAAATTCATGCAACAGCATTACAATGAAGTTTACAAAAGTATGCAAAGGATTTTTTACATCACAACAAATTTATTTTTCAACAATGATTTGTATCAGTTTTGCAATGCAAAGACAATTTATGTCAACTTTATGTGTGTGTGAGATCAGAAAACACTTTTATAACTACAAAAACAACATACCCTATCTTTGTTAAGTGATCCATATCACAAAAGCATTGTACAACTTCAGATTCATTTCAGGACTTGAGTCTTTTTCTTCCTCCTTGACATGGTTAACCTTATTCTATCACACAATAGCACCAATGCAATTAACCCTAAGAATGAAGAAATTAGGTAAGCCTTAAGTGTTAATTGTCTAAAAATAGTTATCTCGACGGTAAATAGATCACCTAAGGTCTGAACTAATCACTAATGAACAATCTGTGGAAATTGTAATCTGCTACCAAAATGACAGTGATCATATGTATGTTGTGCAAGATTAATTTCTTTTCTATCAGTTTCAGTTTCCTGATACTGATTTTGATACCTAAACTCAGGGTAGTGTCTGATACTACAGATCTGGGGCCTCATGTACAAAACGTGCGTACGCACAAAAAAGTGGCGTACGCCCTTTTTCACGGCAACGTTCAGATGTATCAAGAGTGAAATGACCGTGAAAATGTGCGGTGCTTCACGCCAACTTCATGGCTGGCGTACGCACATTTCTACAGCTGTGGATCCTTTGGCGACACTTAGAGGTGATGCTGGGAAACTGTTGTAATACATAAATATGAAAACAATTAATCATCGGACTAAGTGATGTGTATATCAGAGACACGTGAACAATTAATACTGATGAAAAATTACCATACGCAGGTGTCTGCTTCAAAAGCATGCGTAAAGTGGGGCAAAAAATACCGTTATGGCTGCGTTAGCAATGGAAGACATTGCAAATGGTGCAGTAAGAAGAGAGCGTGTCTACAGAGACAGAAGATTTGCTGGCACAGATGACAGCGGGCTCATCAGCGCCGTAGAGCCGAGCCGGCCTCGGAGCGCAACACGGCGAGGAGCCATGCGCTGCCTGTGCCCATACAGGTGCTGACCACACTGGGGTGCCTGGGAACCGGGACCAGAGGGAGCTGGCCGGCTGATCGGGAATGTGTCAGTCGACCCTGAGCCGAGCCAGCCGTGTGGGACAGCATTATCAGCAAGTCAGCCAGTTATATCAGATTCCCATATCATGCAGCTGAACAGGTCGACATTAAAGCGCAGTTTGCAGCGAGAGCCGGTTTCCCTAATGTAATCAGAGCTATCGACTTCACAGCATCATTACTAGTCACTGGTTAAAGTTTGTGACTTGCTGTTTTTTGCTGGTTAAACTGCAGCTTAAGATCTTTCTAACAAGCCCCAGATTGTCTCTGTGTGCAAAGTACTCATGTTAATAACCCCGTGCGTAAAGTCTGAATTGTCTTAATCAGCCTCACATTTTCCCCGGCGCACTTCTGCACTAATGTGCAACAGGACTCACGAACCAGAAGCTGGACCCATTAACTTGTATCCCACCCAGGAGGCCACCCGAGCCCGGCAACATTTGATTTCAATCATGTAAAAGAGGGAAGGACGCAGAATTCACTTATTCACCAATGCATTTATTGATTCACTGATATTTGTGAGGACGCCTATCAGTTGATCTGGGCGATCATTTATGCCGCCTATTGCTCTCACTATTTCGTCTTGTGACTCCAGCACAACAGGGGGAAGGACACGGCCAGTCGGGCGGGCGGCGGCAGCAGCAGGTTGCGGCGTACTGACGCCGGGGAAGCCAGGGACGGTAGAGGAATCCCCCGAGCCGGAGACGCCGGGGACGGCTGTGTTTTAAAATAAATTTAGCGATCAAACATGAGGCAAAGTCTCTGATACCCTCTTTTATATGCTGCCATGTTTAAATTTTAATTCAAAAGATTTCAAACCAAATAATAGCACACATACAGCATTTACGCATGAACCTCTATCTTATAGGATGTGTATGTGAGGAGGCTACTGTATGAACACATTTGTTGTGAGTTACACAAATACATACGTACCTTCTTTTTAATCAGAGTCACCCACATGTGCTCCCACCCCCCCGAGAGCAGTGTCACCCAGAATTGCAGCGACTCTCTGGTCAAACGGCGTCTTGCTCATGCTTTTCTGATTCCCGATCGTGCGGACAGGAGAATCTCTGGCTCATTTAAATGCGATTTGCATATGTAAATTGGGGCGTGGACTGGGAGGGGTCGGGTACTCCAACACCTGCGCTCAATTCCACGTTGATTCAGATGTACAAAGAAAATGTGCTTGGATTCATTCGCACGCACGGATTGATACATCTGGATTTTTTTGTGCGTAGGACGTTTTCTGGATTTGAGCGTACGCCATGTTTTAGTAGGAAATCCACGCAAGTCTTTGTACATGAGGCCCCTGGTGCCAGAACTCTCTTTTCTTTTTCCATCTGTAAACCTCACTGTGTGGAGCTGGCAGAAGAAAAGGCTTTTCAAGTTGTTTTGTTCCAGAAAGAAACTGGAAATGTGAATCAGTCAAGTCTGACTGCTACCTCATCCTTTTGATAAGAGTGGATACGACACACATGCTATGCCACTATATCGGATCAGTGCGTCACTCCTAACAGCAGTCAAAAAGGGAAAACCCAAGAATTATCATTTGGTTAACGCTGACCCCTTTGTATGCTGTTCTGCCAGAGAGAAATTGGAGTAGGCAGTGGATTCAGAATCCTTGATTTACAGGCTTGGCCATATGTGGTAATATTAGCATTCCTTGAGTTTACAGAATTAACTCTGTGGCTGAGGCCTTGGCACAAGCATTATGACCTGTCTTGTAGTATTGTATTTAATGTTAAGTGAAGCTGGTCATTTGGATCAAGCAAAACCAAGCTAATTGTGCAGGATGAGGGCATTGTCAGTGTATTGGATTTGAGAGGGACCATGCTGCCACTGCACACCTTCCAGTTCGATTGAGTGTTAAATAACTAGATAACAGGGAGTAGTTAATCGGTGTGAAGTTGTAACTTTATCCTTTCTACCTTGGCTTGTCCTGGTGGTGGGAGGAGACGGTGTTGGAGGTGAATGTGCTGTAAGTGTGGAACTGCTGTGGAATAGGCTGTCAGGGTTCATTAGCCCAAGCCATCTCTATCTCAGGAGGAATGTGGCCAGTGGTTTAAAACCAATTTCCATTACCTTCCTTCATTTTATTAACTTCCGTACCATTACCAGGGAGCTTCCCTTTGACAGTTGTTCGTCCTCACTGTCTTGTACTTCTAAGAGATCCCTGCGGGAGCAAGGTTGTGAAACCTCACTTATCCTGTATTCTGTGTTCTCTTTAATCGCCATGCACTGTGCCTTAGCCCTCTAAAGCCTCGTGCCAAAAGTGTGTGGTGTGTGTCAGTCTCAGATTTCAGAGGGCCCTTCCATGACATCTCTGTGACATCCACCGTAAGGATAAGAGCCAACACAAGTGTCCAGCCAAAGCTATAGTTTACTCCCTGTGGATCTCTGGTCAGCTGTGCAGAGAAATTCCATGAGTAAGGTCCTCTTGAAGGTTCAAAACAGGTCTCTCAGCCTAGTTTGAATTGTCACTAGCTGCTGACTTTTGAATCAGACATATTGTGCCCGGGTAATCCTGTGGGAGCCAGGGATGTGTGGTAAATAGTAACTGTGATATCTATCTACTCCATGACCCCAGTCGACCACCGCTGATTAGATCTGTTGGGAGCGTTTGTCCATGAATAAGATGGGCTTTTCTTGCAGCCTGAGTGAAGAAGAGGAGTATGAAGCTTGTGAGACGCCCCTCTTCGTGACTGCCACTTGGGAGCACAGGGGAAATGGAGAAGGAGGTGAAAGGCCAGGTGTCTGCCTCAGAATTTAATTAGAAAGACTGGATGCTTTGTCCTCTGTAAAGTTGCTTCAGGCATTCTTTAATTGCCCCATTCCCAATTTCTTCCAGCAGTCCCTTCTCTGAAGTTCATTAGTATTCATCTTGCACAAGCATTTGAATGTTGATTTCAAGGATATTTTACTTCACTGTACTTCAAACTCTTTTCCTAACTCTTAGCTCAATGTTATTACTACTTAAATGCATGCTGGATACATTTCTAATAGCTCCATTGCAAAATTGGTCCTCCCATTTCAAATGTGGTACTTGAAGCCACTTTAGCTTACCTGATGAGCTCAGTAATTGACTGTGCTGATTAACTTACTAGCTATTAAAAAGCTCCCAGCTGATGTTTGAGAAAGTAACAAGGCATATTAAGATATAGAGAGAGTTATAGCAATACACAGACTCCAGAGACCTAGACCTGCCAAAACATGATGAGAAGGTTGTGCACAGTATGAATTCCTTTTAGGTATTCTCTCTCCCTCTGATATTGTGGAAAAATTAAAGAGCGCATAAATCACAAACTGAGGCATTGGTTCTGTAGTGGTTGTTTATTAACTGACCATTTTCAGGAAGTGACTTAATAAGAAAAATTTGAGCTCAATCATGGATTGATTTAACGTGTAATAAATCCATCAGGGGGATTTGATCTGAAGTTTTGATAAATCAGAGTCTTTAATAGGCAATTAACTGTTAAATTTTCATGATTCATATGACGGCATTCCCAAATATGTTAATAATGTAAGAATGCTTTTAAGAGAAAGCAAATTGCTTTTTTGAGGTCTTTTCTCAGTCAACCCGCCTTGAGCTTTATCAGCAGTGTTTAGCCCAGTTACCAGCATGTAAGAGGAGAAAGCTGAGATTAACCCCAGCAATAACACTGACCATCATTCATTAAAACTGTAATCATGCGTAAAATGAGATTGATAGAAATTTTTCCAAAAGGTTGAGAAAAGGGAATAGAAAAGGAATTATATGTCCTGATACAGGATTTAATGGACAGAAAGTTAATTCAGCTGCTTTCAAAATATGGTAAGGCGGCAAAATCCTCCAGGGCAAATTATAGACTTCTCCACCATCATCACAGTATTTCTAACAGGAGACAGAGGTTATGCCCCCTCTAGCACACACATACACACACCTTACCTGGTCTGCAAGCTGCATACACATAGAGACCAACACATATTCTGCTCTGCAATATAATATCTGGTTTATCTGGTTGCTGGGAATAGTTAAATCCTTCACGGGGAAGCACTCTGTTGGTAGGATTACCTGAGTATACGCCAGTCATTTCTCCCCTTATTATCACATTTTTTTCTCAACAGCTGAGTTTAAGGCCTGTGTCTTAATGTTCAGCTCTATTCAATCCCCAGCTTTTTACACAGGATAAAATATTTATTTGGTTAATCACTGAAGTATCACGCTGAGCTCAATATCTTCAGTAGTCGTAACAGGATTATGTGCATTATGGGTGAAAGTCAGGGCACAAACATACTTTTTGTAGATACTGTATTAAAAAGTTTCCAAAGGAATTTTTCACTTGAAAACACCCTTGGCTGACAGTTGTAGTCTGTCCATTTCACCAGCTCTGTCTGGCGTAAATTCTGAATACGTCTTTTGTACTTGGACCCATAAATGAAATGGAAATTTGCTTGCCTTTTTTCTCCCTTTAAAGCATTACTGAATATGGATAGAGTGTGTCAAAAAAGGAGCTAAAAATAAGATTAATGTGATATAACATCTTTGCTGTGCCTGTGTTTCCGTGCTTGTATTTTTTTTTACTCGCGTTTTCCACAGCTTAGCCCCCCCCCTCCCCCCCCCCCCCCGCATAGCTAACTAAAGA
>JBBMOC010000043.1:939315-970178 GCA_037975185.1 Centropyge bicolor
CCGCATAGCTCACTAAAGAGCCTGTATTCTGTACCTGCTGTTTTAAAGGTTCATTTTGAACTTACAGCCAAGGCTGACACCTGAGGAACCCTGCCTTTGATTGATTGTTGAGACCATTGATCTAATTTTAAAACCTTTGAATTTCTCCTCTGCATCTTTCCTTTTTTTGCAGGGAGTGGAATAAACCTAATTTCCTTGTGCTTCATGCAGGGCTTCGCTCTCCAAGGCGGGAAAACAGAGTGAATAAATAAATAAAGAAACTCAAGAAACAGGTCTTTCACAGCGGCACAGAGATTTTTATAGACTTGGTCAATTAAATTTGTCTTATTTGGAACGATGGGGCTCCGTAACTCAATAAGAAGTAATGTGGTTGAAAAGGCCTCTTACTGTGCAGCCATTAGGTGAGAGAATGTTACCATGGGAGTATTAACATGCAGGGATTACAGCAGCATAAGACTGGTCTGGGCCAATTAGAATCAAGAGCAACCGAGAAAGCGGAGGTGTGGGTGGGCATCCTGGGCTACCAAGTCCTGCTGTGAGGGCAAGAGAGGGAGAGAGAGGGGAGAGAGAGAGAGAGAGAGAGGACATCACAGCCGGGGCTTGATGGAAACCAGTAATGCTTCAGAGAGGATAGACTGGCTTTTAGTTTGAGTGTGGCAAAAACTCCCTTACTGTACTCAGTTATTCCAATAACACGCCAAGCTAGCAAGGGTTTTCTTTTCTAAATGGTTGTAAATTGATTGAGATACTGACTGTTTGTGACTAGTTTGACACATGATAGCATAATAAAAGTTTTTATGAAAAGCAAGTAGATGTCACCAAGAATATTTCACAAGAATGATGAACTTTTCATGAAAGATAATCAAGCATCAGAGCATAATTTGCTCATGAGAATTGGTCAGCTTGATTGTTTACATGCCAGCACTTATTTTGAAAGTAATATGGTAAGGTAAGGTAATATGCAGTATATTAAACACTAAAGTCATGGTCACAAATATAATTCTCATTATATCCTTCAGTTAGAATTTTGTCCAAATGTGGCACATTATATTCATGTGGTATTTTTTTTTTCTCCAAAAGTGAGGAATTCAGTATCAATGACACTTTGACATGTGGACAGGGTTTGATCAACCAGCCCTATCATTAATGGATGACCCTCTACCACATGAAAAATAAACAAGAGGAATAGAGGCTTCCTCTTCAGTCATCACGGGCCAGATCAACAAAACTATGTAGATTCATGACTAAAACTCACTTAAATTATATTTGTCTCCTCCTCCTTACATCACTTGCAGCTATCTCTGAAGACTGTCTTTGTGTCTGGTCTGAGATGCACTTTCTCAATTCAGTTGTTCTTTCAAAAATGCCAGTATATATTTGAGGAGGTGGCGTATGCGTGTCATTTGTGTGTACATATTGTCTACTCTGTACATCTGGCCCCTGAGCTGGTGAATGAATTTGTGTATGTCCAAGTTCCTGTTTCCTGTTCTTTTATCGTGTGGGATGTGTGATTGCCTGAATTCCTGTTTTGCTGATTGGCTCCCAGGCTCATCCTTCAAAGAGTGGAGGTGTGTTGCGCACAAACCAACGCATGCAGTGACTAACAGCTGAGTCGTGCACAAGGACTAACTCAGATGTTGTGCTTTTAGCCATATTCTGGGGAAGCCATAAGTGTTTGGAACAAAGCTGGCATGTAGATGAAGGGGAGAGTGGATTATGCTGCAGGAGAGTTTTGAGGAGTTCTTATTGTTTTAAAACTTGTTTACCACCCTGAAAACGGTCCTATTTTTGGAAACCATTATAGTCAATGTTCTTCAAACTGACCCCAGCTGCTCTGTTCTGTGAAAACTTTTTAGAGTCACCTTCCAGGCATAGAAGGCGGCAGATTATGGTTGGAGCACCACTTTTATTTAAGGGTTTCTTGTTATCATTCTGTAATAAAATCAGCTATTGGACAAACAATGTGCGTAGTATATCGCAGTTGTATTTATTAAGAGGTATTGTCACTCTGCAGTGTCTTCATTTTCATAAACAGATATCAAAAATCCTTTTGCAAAAACACTTAAAAATGCAGGCTTATTTCCTGTCTGTCTGGCTGTAGACAAGAGCATTTAGAGGAGGAAATTCAGCAAACAGTTCATCCCTTTGTATGTGTGTGTATGTGTGAAAGAGAGAGAAGCACTTCCCTATCAGTGTACTCAGATGTGTCACTTGCTATGTCGGAGAAGGATGGAAACACAAAGTGCCTCAGGACATTGTAGCAAAGTCCCTTGTGCCACCAGCCCCCCCGACACAATTACCCACTCATGTCTAATTGGCATTTGAGGCTTCCCTGCTTGATTGACCATGTCCACATCAGCATGAAGTGGCAGGGCAGCGTTTGCCAAGCTGTGACTTAACTGGTATCACGCTTTGTTACTCTTCTAGCTGCTTACATAATTTGCTGATGTAAATTTACTCTGCCTAATTAACATCGTCAGCCTCTCATTTAATCTGAACAGACATGGGATGCATCCGGTCCCTGGTGCTACTGTCCGTTTTGCTGACTTCTGAGCGGCAGTGCGTAGGCCTGTCTGTTGGCCGTGGCGCTGGAGTTTACGCGGCTTGCTTGAATAAATCCACTTCTACACAACTTAGTCTTGGCATGTGTGAGTTGAGATGAGGGGTTGGGCATGAATCTAACTTTCCAGAACTGTCCTAAATTAAAAAATTAAGTTCATCTCAGTTGTTGGTTGATTGGATCTGAGCGCTTAACTTGAGAATGGTTTAGACAATGGTGCATGGATGCAAATCTGACTGACAGGCCTCGCTGTGGAGAAGAGCTTTGTGATATTTTAGGTGACGGCTCTACAGACAAATAATAATACTCTCAATTAGGGTCCCTTTCCCTGCTTTATGGTCTCCGCAGTGCTTAATGGCCTGTTCTCACAGAACTCTCTCTGGATGCCTGCACAGTCATCATTATCCAACCAGATCTCCTGTGTTAATAATTGACAAGTGTTTGGAATATTGATTTGTTAACCTTCAAAGTGGCACCATCCAATGTGGACTGCAGAATTATATGAACTTAACAAATGTAGAGGATGCTGCTCTGAGAGTGGATTGTGTGTTTATCTACATGTAAGGATTGATTCTAAGCTATGAGTTGGGCTTCTGAACTACTTGTACTGCTACATTGTCAGCACAGAGACATCAATCTGTACAAACTACAGTAGTAGTTATATGAAATTCTGTGGTGGATGCCAATGATTGGGCTGTATATTTAGAGAATGGTTGATGCTGAAACAATGCCTGCAGCTGGGGCGAGTTGGCCTGATATGTACCAAGCCACCCACTCATTCAGCCAGTCAGGATATTAGATCAGACTGGTGGTTTGTGATGGTGGCAGGGTCAGTGAGCATCTCATTCGCATACCCCCCCATCCCGCTCCCTCCCGTTGCTGCTCACCCATTTGCTTCCCTGCCGCACTGCAGGGTAATCAGGACAGTGACACTTTATGAGAGAGAGGACGACAAAAGGATTTACACACAAAGCCTGGCAGAGGAATATATCTCATTTGCCTCCAGAGTTTTGAACCTGAGTGCATGAGCACGAAAGTTAAAAGGAATTAAGTTTGAGTACATTTAGTTTAGCCTAATTGTTTGCATTCATTTGTGTCAAATGATTCAGACGCTGACACGTTCATAATTCATTTAGTTTTTTTGGTCATTTGCTGTAGTAAGCATTGCTGAGAAATGTCGGAGCTTTTAATGTAACCTTTACAAATAATGCCCACTTTGTTGGCTATGTGCTTTTTACAATTTCAGATAATTTCAGATGACAATAGTAATCAGTAATCCTTTTTGATTGTCCTTTTCCTGTGCCTGAAAATACCTGTACTGTCTTACTCCACTCCACAAAGAGAGGAAAGGTCAGTTAAACTTTGTGTGACACAGCAGAGGAATTCTTTGTTCTTTCTAAATATGAATATCCTGGGGTTTTTTTTTTGTGTGTGTGTGCAATCCACTAAGCAGAAAAGGTTAAGAATATGTAGTGGGACATTGGTGGCAATCGGGGAGAGTGAGTCTGAAATTAGAGGTGAAAGTATTAAAATATTGATAGCACCTCTCTGTGTCCATTGCTAGCCCATTTATTATTCATTCTACCTTGACGGTAGCATGCAAGATGACCCCTTTTCATTCAGGCCCCTGCCTGCTAACTCCTACTCTCACAAGTTGTGATTCCATGTGGTTCCACTGACATTTTACTCCAGTTCAGCTGTTATGAAGACATGATTTTGTGTACAAGCTCTTGTGGTTACTTCTGTCCGCCATCAGCTGCCATGCACTCTTGGTGTTGATTTTATTGTAATAACCCCAAAATCGACACTTACACTAAACATCTGTCAGAGAATGAAAGGCTGAAACTGTAAAAGTGTGGCTACTGTTCCAGCGCACATAGACATAAAGTATACCTTATATATGCAGTAAGCTAACATGGCACTAGGATGAGGGTTTTATTGAGTTAAGAATGTATAAGCTTTAATCTGTTTTTGCAGAGATTTGGCTGGTTTTTGAAATCAAACTTATACTTCCCAGTGTCCTTTGTCAGACTCTAATTTGTATTGGCTGAGCTGGGTTTCTTTTTAAATTATAATCCATAGCAGAAGATCAAGGATACACATTGACTTATCCATATACACAGAATTATTTTAGATTTCCAGCAACTCTCCCAAATGATTCATATTTCATAGGGGGCATATTTGCCAGCGCTTCTTTGAAGATCTGTGCAGAGCTTCTGCGCAGACTTTGGCCTCTAATAAATAGGAATTCACCCGAGGGTATGGCTCATAGGTGCTGTTTATGTTGACCAATGGAACCACAGCCTGGAAACCGGAGGAGTAGCGCTGTTGGGATTGAAGCAGGTGGGTTCTGGGCTTCAAAGACCAAAAGATAATCTGCTGAAAAAATCTAAAGCCAGGCTCTGAAATGTGCTGAACATCTACGAGCCTCTGCTCGCAAAGACACAAGGCTCATCATGTGGTTCGAGCCAGCCCAGGAATGCTTTGATGCTGCTGATCCCCGAACTTTTGTTAGTTTATTTGACTGAGTTTTTATGTATAATATGTATTCCAAATGCTAGCTCTTCTTTAAAGAACCTAAAGGAAATCCTGAAGAAATAACCTTGGAGTTGTGGGCTTGTGCTAAAGCATCAGTTGATTCAAGGGCTCAGCTGTAAATTCTTCCATAACACAGAGGGCAAAGTGCCAGGTCAATCACTGGATAAATTGTGGCAAAAATGGTACCACATAAGCACAGGAGATTTTTTGATCAGGCTTATATCTTTTTTAATTTTCTGAGTAGAATGATAATGTAGAAGTATTGATTGGCTTATGTTTTTAACCTTTTAAAAGGATTTGATATCATGCTGTGACCAAATCTAAACTTTTTCAAGTATTGCTCTTAAACAACTTTGATAACAGTTAAATAAAGTAAGTATGGCTTGTTTTTTTCCTGACTTATAATAAAGCAAACTATTTATATATACAGTATTTTCATCAGTCTTCAACTTTGTAAATGTGTTCCATGAGAGAGAAATATTTTGTTTGATGTATTGCTAATGTTTTTTTTTGTAAATGATGTTCAGTCAAGATAGAATTAACCAATTATTTATCTCTCGTTTGGACTGAAAATTGTATCAACCTGCTTTTGATGTAACAAGTGAAAAGCAGCAGTATAGGTTCTCATGTGACTTATATTTATGCAGAGAAAAAGCTGCCATTTGTAGGGCCATCGTGCCATCCAGATCCACTCTTCTCCCCTTGCCATTTCTAACCTTCTCCTTTCTTGCAGCATAAAGATGAACATGTGCTCATTTTCTCCAGCTTATATGAATAGAAGTTGCAGACATCCAATTTTTTATCATGTACAAGGTGTAGATTCAGTGCTGGCCTCAAAGTATGGCAGTGCATTTATGTGCAGTTCCAGTACATTCACAATTCTCTGGAGTGATAGCAATATGAAAAAGCAGAATGAATTTAGCCTTCTAACTGAGCATTTTGAAATTGGCCCATCTTTGACCCATTAAATGATATAAAATCTGTAGTATTTTTCATATGCATGCCAGACTTAAAACTGCTAATAAATCTTTGCTGGGGCAGTACAAGAAGGAGAGAGCACTGGTTACATACTGTATTTGTTATGTCAAGGTGATTTCAATTGGAAATTGCTCTGCTCACATGATCATAAGAACAGAATTACTGTATAGAACTAAAGCTGAACCAGGGAATGGAAGAAATAAGTTGATTTCTTTTCCCCTGATGTTCAGCAACATTTTAGAAGTCGGCCTACCTCTTACGTAACCACTGTGGGCTGAGGTTTGTTGCATGTGTACACTTCTTGTGCTGTACAGTCATCTACACCCCTTGACAATATGAATTATTGGCATTCCTTTTCTTGTCCAAGCAAGATCTTTCTTTTTGTTTAATGTGCACTATCTTAAGTGGGCTTCAAATGGAAGCAGAATAACAAGAAATAGATGGAAAGTAATGAAGGAAATGGCCTCCAAGGCTCCATCTTAGTTTATAAAGAAGCTTTTTTTCTGGAGAGTGATTGTGTTCTCTTTGCCTGCAGAGGGGGATGTTGCCCTGGACATGGACTCATGTCCTGTGTTTAAGGCAGCCGTACGCTCCCCACCTGCACTGACTTTTCCCCTCACATCTGTTTAATGTTTTTGTATGCAGCTCTAAAGCATTTCATTTCATTATGAAAACCAGTATATCTCTGTATTTTGATGCTCTTTTCCTATTGCAGTGCTTCTCCTAAGTTTAGATATTCAGTAGCATATTAACATGCTGTAGATCTCTTGGGTCTCTGTCTTTGTTCACTTACTTGTATTGTTCTTGATACAATATGTACAAGATCTGGAAATATTGCTCTGCAGTCACATAGACAAATCACAGTCTAAAGTTGGATGTAATTTTATAATTTACCAGAACATTAAACTGAGCTTTAAAAAAAATATAATAGTGATTTAATAGATTTCATTTGGTATAAAAATGTGCAGGTAAAAAGCCACTCAGCAGAGTGCTGTATGAAACCAGCCCATAAATATGAGAAATAGTTGAGGTTGAAGAATAGGCGACGGAGGTGGGTGATGAGATAGCGGTGGTTCAGATGGCCCCCCTCCTGGTGCCGGCCGTCAGAAGGAACGAAGTAGCCATTTTGTGGCGAGTGCGGTGGTGCGGTAGAGATGAGATGGTTAACACCCTTCTGCAGTATAGCCACCCTCCTCTCCCTCCCTCTAATTTTCTCTCTCTCCCTCTTTCTTTCCCTCGCTCGTTCGCTCAGTCGACTATGAAGACACTTCATCTTCCCTGACAGTATGACCACTGCTGCATGTTCTGATGCGTTCAGCATACCTTCATTGCATCATAAATAAATCAGAGAAATGACTTTTTCTTTCTCTTTCTCTCACATGTTCCTTTATCTCTCCCTCTTCTGTGCCTGTTATCTTGAGCAGTCACAGAAAAACGGGAAATGGTGTGCCGGTGGATTTCCTGTGTGCTCCCCCTCTTCCACTGTTCTTACTTCGTGTGCGTGATCATCACCCTCCAATTCCCCTTTTACATTATCTCGGAGGAAAGAAATTATTTTGGCTCCATAATGATATTCAGTCCTTGTTATGACATTATCTGCTTTAATTTTAATTTAAATGTCATGGATGTGAGGGATTTTCTTAATTAATGTGCATAGGGGAGCCAAAATACAAACTTGTATAATAGAAACAAAGTCACGTCATTTTCCCTTTTTAAATGGGCTTTGGGGGCTGCACTGTGACATAGGAGCTATACAAATAAACGTAATGCTTTGTTATTTGTGCTGGAACTGAAAAAAACAAAACACACAAGCACACATGTACATTTGGTGGGCTGTAGATTACATGAGCAGGCGGGGAAGGGATGGGTGGATGGAAGAGAAGAGGGATGTAGAGAAAGATTGTCAAGAACCCCCCCCCATACTGACTCCCAGTTACCCAGTCCCTCCACCCCTTCCTGTAATCTCCACTCCTCCACGGGTAGTCTCAAACCTTGTGTTCGTCCACCACCAACCAATTACCTGGCAACCCTGCCCTTATCCCCAGCACAGGCGTGATGCTGCTGCATGATGGGGTTTTTGTATATTGAATTCCATCTCCTGGTGAGATAAAGGGTGTAGGAACAGGGCTCTGCCGCTGTGCTAGATAAGTGTTTCTCACAAACCGTTCCTCGCCGCTTCTTCTGACACTGATTGTGGAGAAAAGAGACATTGGGGATGGCAGGGGGGAAAAGGCGTGGGGGTGGAGGGGGGGTTGTTGTAGCGAGATGGGACCCAATTTCAGAATGATTTTCCTCTTGTTTTTAATTTGTTATGAAGCAGCTCACTGAGAGAAGTTGGAACCTGCTCCTAAACGCTTTCCTGTTTCATGTTTGGAAAGTCTGCGTTGCACCGTTGAAATCAATATTCAAATAGCATGAGAATATTTTCTCCGGCATCTCTTCTTCTCATTGTAGACTTACCAAACACCAGATATTACTCTGTGGATCGATAGTTTATCTTCATTTAGGATGGCTGTTCAATCTGCAGAGGTGACAGTTATGGGTTGAGCAGCTCTGTGGAGTATCAGCTTTTATTCAGCTTCATCCCTTCCCTCTCAGTCCTATTTGTAAGCTGTCCTGAGAAGTGTCCCTTGGTACGTATGGCCTGAGCCAGGCCCATCTATCTGTCTTTGTCTGGCCCACTGCAGGGAACCACACACTCATTGGTTGTCCTGGGGAACAATGTAAGTGATGGACCACCGTTCATACATCAAACCTGCAAGGCGTTTGACAGTGCAGGACAGAAACATTGAAAATAATGACCACAGCAATATGTATCAGAGGTTAAAAATAGAGCGCCGCAGAGAAGTGCTGGCAAAGTTGAAGCTGAGAGCTCTTGTGTGTGACCCACCCAACCCCGGCCCTCCCACTGTTTTGGAGGTTAATGGAAGCTGCCTTGAGCGCAGAAGAAAAGATGTTTCCAGTTAGCTAGAATGAGTGATATTCAACTACTTGGACACTAATATGCTCCAATTGAATTTCTCCCTTTGTCAGAGGGGAGTCTGTCCTGCTGTGGACCCTCCCTCACAGCTGTGCCCTTGCCTCTCTCCGCTCATCCAGCACTGAGCCAAGCCCCAAAGGTCAAGTGTGAGGGGTCAAGTTTAACCTGAAACCAGACAGAGCAAGAAGGAGGGGGGAAGGGCTGGGGTCACTTCTGTGCAGCATATTGCTCAGCACCAGCGTGCACGTTTGTATTTATCAGTGTGCGGTGTTATCTGTTGTGTTTGGGCTTGTATGCGTCCAGTGAGCCGCTCTCTCATGGACCAGTCCAAATCCATTGGGGACACACTGGGATGTGATTGCTCAAGCCACATGTGCACAATAACAACTATGCCAAATAAATCCAGCATTTTACACTTTTCCCCAATGCGATAATCTTGTCTAGCAATGTGGGAATGTTTTTTTTTAATACTTTCACAGGTTAAATCAAATGCATAAAACAAAATCACAATTGGTGCATGGACACATCCTAATGCTACATGTGAACTACAGTAATTCATTGCTGTCCTGTTTTAGTTCAGTAAATGGCTTGTGGATCTTGAATCTGTTCATGTACATAAACATCTGTATCTCTCTCACTCACTTTCTCACAGACACACACACTCACAGCGTGAGTCAGCCCACACCTGGAACAGATAAAGGGTCTTTCATGTTTGCAGGGCTATCCTGAGGTCAGTGAGTGCTGGTGTTGAGAGCTAGTTTTACTAGGAGTGAGCAGAGCTGGAGAAGAAATGAAAAGAAACCATATATATCCAGGTGTTGCAGAGTTAAGGAAGTTTTATTAGTCTACAATTCCTTCCTTGATTCCTTCCTCCACCTCTATAGCGATACCCCCCTTGGCATTACACTTTGCCCATCTATTGCACAGTTGTCTTTTGAGCAAGAAGATGGATAATAGTCTGCTTGGTGCCTTTTGAATTATCAACAGTACGGCACATAGATAAAAGTCTACGTTTTTGTCAAGCTGCCATTTTAATCTTGTTTCAGGCATTTAAGGGAGAATGTGTGCTTTCTGTTGGATCCTCCACCGAGTTTTAACTTCCACTATATTAACCTCTATCCTCAAGGATTTTGCCTGTCTCTAACTTTGGTATGACACGTACCGTCATAAATTATGTTTCAAAGCTATGAACTCTCTTACACACAAACATACGCAGAAAAAAGCCCAAATATACAGGCAAAGAGGCATTTATTGAAAGCATCACCCACAGCTCAAACTTCAGCTGATCCAACACACATTTGGAAGTATTACCACTGTGTCCTGTGTCTTCTTACATGTGACTTTTGAAAGAAAGTTTGAGTGAATGTTTATCGTAAGCACATTGACAAAGGGGACTGGGTGACAACTTTGAACACTGCATATATTTGAATTTGATCATTCAATGTAATCTAAACCCATTTTCCTGTCCTGATTTTACTTTTGACATTTTCTGGTGCCATTGCTTCTGATTTTTTGTTGCAATGAAGCTTAAAATGTTTTGATACAAGCTTAAAATAAAACAGTTCTGGAGGAGCAGCAGTCAACAGTTTCCTATCCAGCCAGGCATGTGTCGCATGTCACCTCCTTTTTTCTTTAACAGTTACAGTATTTCCTGTCACTGCACCACCAACAGTCCAGTAAAAGTAAAATACCATATAAATGATCTCTGAATATCACAGTGGTCGGCCTATACATTTGTTTTGTGCTAGGGGAGCCTCTGTTTATGTGGTTGTGTGAGTGCCTGCTATAATGTGTGTGATTGAAAGGACTGAATAGAGCTCCCAATGTCCAGTTTCTCACTGTGGAAGAGTGCGAGAGTGGTCCGTGACACCCGTATCCCTGTAAAGTTTCCGGTGCAGGTGTAATTCCCTGTAAAACGCCCTATAATTTACTGCCCTTTGGGAGCACACTGTCTCAGGGTGTGAAAATCAATAGGATGGCGGAGAGGGATTGGGCACAGTGTCTATGCTCAGCCGCACTATGGTAGCAGTTAGGGTAATTCTGTAATGGCAGGGGATGAGGTTCAACCTATCTAACGCTCTATCTGAAGCAGATAAATGTTTTACAACACCGCCGTTTAACCATTCTTACCCACTCCACCCTGCCCCCAACGTCTCTGAAGGCTGTACTCAGGGACCGCCCCTAGAGCTGAGGTCCAGACTGTGGTGGTGGTAGTAGTGTGTGAGTGTATGTATTTGTGTGTGTGGGGTTCACCCCCTCGTCTCTCTGGGTGTGCATTCCGACTCTTAATGCTCTATAACCTTGTAAAGATAGCCTGAGGCATTTTAGCATATAGCCCCCAGTTGATTCAGAGGGAAGCCATGCGGAAAACATGCATTGAATCTTACAAGATGCTGCATGTATAATGTAGCATAAAGCAGATCATATAGACCACTGAATATTATAACCCTAATTCAGTTCACCTCTAAGCAAGCAGAGTGGGCTATTTTAAATTTTAAAAATGAAATTGATAAGGATGATCTGAGAAGACGTGGCCTAGCAAGGAAGTAGTGGAATGATGGAGACTCAATCTGACGAGAGCCTTGACTTTGTTTCTAATAAAAAGAGGAGTGAAGTCTTTGTGTCAATGAGAGCTTGGAGTGAGTGTGATGGTGAGGAAATGGCTGTAGAGGGAGATCCCACACAGACTTACAGCCCAGTCTGCGTGACGTGTCTCAGCTTCAGCAGGGACACGCAATTCATTGTGTCAGAACAGAGCGGAGAGATCTCATTGTGCCTGCTTGGATTGGCACCAACAGCAATCACTTGTTTCTGATTTATTAGATAGCCAAGGAAATTAATTTTGTTCCAAAATGCATGGTCGGAAATTAGATGGTGAAATTGTGCGAAAGAATCAGTGATTGTTTTCCCCCCCTGCTATCCCTCCGGAGGTACTGATAACTGCTGATCTCTGTGACACCATTAATGAAAAACTTATTCAGATTCAGGAAAAAAACTGTCTTCAGTGATGTTGTAATTAACTTGGCTATCTCTCCAGCCCTTAACGTGACTTGAACCACCCATTAAGATTTACCTCCCAAAAAGCTGGCCATTCGCACTCAGGTCATCACTGGCTGAGGACCTGAGGAAGTTCTGCCCTCCATTCCACTTCCTGTTCACATGTCTGTGGAGATCCAACCCTTTAGAGACGCAGAAGTGATTTGCACATAGTTTAAAGTATCATTCTCATTGTCGCATTTACTGTTAGCAGAATTCTGATGAAATAGAGTAACCTTTTTTTTGCACAGTATGTAGCAGGATTTGGCCTCTTCATCTGTACCTCTGCATCGTATTTTCGTAATAGTTTCACATTATTTGCCGTTGTGGTCATACTTAATCATTACCATGTCCATGGATGATCACATTCATTATCTACCACAGTGTGTATCACAAGCTAATGGCTAATGTAATCTCAGTGTGAGATGATTGACTGTGGAGAATACCTAACTCATATTTTCACCCTGTCATTTTTTTTGACCATGAATAAGTATCATTGCCAAAGGCTGTGCAAAATGATGTTTACTTTAAAATTAAAAGTGAACGGAACTGGTACTTGGTGATGGTTCTGCTAGTGTGTAGTTCATTCAGGGTTACACTTTTCTTCTACATTAAATTTTAGGTTATTCAAAGCCACAGCACTTTAAATGAGTTGCTTTAATAATTTTGTTCATAGTGTGATTGGGGATCTTCTGTTTGTTCAGTGGCATAACCTTTGTGATAATGTTTTTGTCGCCCTGCCCTGAGGGTAAAACCTTGTCTCAAGAATATTTTTTTCTCATTATCCTAAAGGGAGTGAAAGCAGAAAACAAACTGCTGTCTGTCCACGTTAACTACCAGCTAGCTGAACATGACAGTATATTCAGTGTTACGTCTACTTTAGCACTTAGCAAGGTTTTGTGGCTGAATATAAATAAGCATAAAAGTCTTGTCATGCTTTTTTTATTTTGACCACTTATCCATGAAAACAGTGACAGACCGTAGGCCATAAACATGGAACATACGCAACCATATGAAACTTAGAGCATGACGCTACTATAAATTCACACTAATCCCTGCTGGATATTTGATAATTCACACTTATCCCCCTGTGCTTCTCTTTGCTACTCCATCCCCAGCATGTTCTCCTCCACCACAGCTGTTCCACCATTTTCTCGGGATTGAATGCAAATTGGTTAAAACACTGATCAGAACTTATTACAAAATGGAGCCTTGCTTAGAGAAAGAAATGGTGCATCACTATGAGAGCGGGGATGGAAGAGGGGGAGCCTGAATGTGGACTGGGAGCGGTGGTGGGTGGGGCTACTGGGGGTGTGCATGACTGTGTGTCTGTGTGTGTGTGTGTGTGTGTGTGTGTGTGTGTGTGTGTGTGTGTGTGTGTGTGTGGAGGGTTTCTGTGGCAGGGATGGGAAAATTAGATTTATTTTTTTTCATGGGGTGAAGAGAGGGAGGATGGGGGGGACGGGTTGGGGGTTCAGTAATGGCACCTCACTGTATTTTATATATTTACAGATGGAGGAATGAAAATGTTTTCTGAATAGGTTTCCTACATGCGTTTTCTTTCTGTTCTTGTGTGTGTGGTGTGTGTGTGTGTGTGTGTGTGTGTGTGTGTGTGTGTGTGTGTGTGTTTCTTTCTGTCTGCACCTTTCTGTCTGTCTGCATTTAACCCACCCAGAGTCACCCCTCCTCCTGCTCCCCTTTTTTTGTTGGCAGATCCCCAAGGTTATGGCATGTCTGGACATCTAATCAGGCCAAGTCTTGATGCTGAATATGTTGTGCCCCTCATCCCCACACCCTATACTGTTTATCCTATACCTGCCATTATATATTCAAGCCTTTGTCCAGTCTCTGCTGTGCACCCTGCTGTGATAAATGAGCACGACCTTGGAAAATAGAAAGGTTGAAGAACAATGATTCCATTTTTTATGAATTCATTTTCTCCTATGTAGCCTGTGTTCGGCAGGTACGGAGGTAGCGCGTAACACACTCTCGCCCATGTCTAATAAAGGTATGCATTTGAGCATTTGAAATTTACCGACACAAAAATGAGGCACAGGCTACATATGTGAGCCATTACAGGCAATTTTAGGCAGTTATGTCTCTTGTCCTTTTGATCTAAAGGGATCATTTTTGCACCTTGTCAGTTGTAATAAAAAAGGAACAGCTGCTTTCTGAATGTCGCCTCTTCGTTTTTCTGAATGGTTTGATTTTTCAGTCGTTTTGCATCTGTAAGTCTCTGTGTGGCTTTTCTGGCAAACACTGGAAGTGCAAAATAATAGATTTTTTGGCAAATTTGGTGAAAAACATGGCATTTGAAGTCCTTTGAATCTGTCAGACATTCTGTATTGTAATAGTTCAGAAGATGTGGACACTTGCACACATAGAGCAGTTTTAACAGTAGACAGAGTATATGTTATTGACCTTTCAGTGAGCGTAGTGCTCTATCTCCAAACTGCAGCAGACTGCAGTGCTCATGCTTAACCAGTAGATGGTGTGCCTCCTTCAGGTTTTCTCAGTTTCCACTCACTGAACCTTGCTTGCTCACCCGTGACTTGTGAAAGCGCTCTGGGGTAGGCCTCCCTAACCTATCATCCTGCACCCCCCTCAACACCCCTCTGAGCACCCCTTCCATCTCTGCCGTCTCCCCCGTCACCCCCTCCCACCCTCCATCCAGGGGGCAGAGTCACCGAGGTGGCAGTTCTAACAAGCTGCCGGGGACCGCGCTGCTCAAATGAGCCAAATCAAAGAGAAAAGGGGGAGTTGGATAGGTAGCGCCATGAACCCCCTGCAGAGAACAACCATTCTGATGAATATGAAATGAATTTGTATTGCTTGACATGATAAGCCCAAGGATAACCCTGTGCTAGGTCGACATCTTCACCCTGACATCCTTCAGACATTAAAAGATGTGCAAGAAAACATCAACAAAAGATTACTAGAGCAACAACTGGCCAACTAGCCGTGAATTGTTTGTGGGCCGATTTTTGAACAGGGACATTAGAGAGTCAGTGAGTTGCAAATTAACAGGATTTAGATGTCTGTTTTGTTGGGGACAAGGTGAAGTGTTCATCTGACCTTACAATGAGTGTTCATGTCCTTCTTTTTTAGAAGGACATGGGACAGGTGGATGATTTAGGCACTGCAACACCACTGAGTTTTTTTTTTTAGATTCATTGACTTGTGGACTGGCATTAATAAGAGAGCACTCCTTCCTCATTTTCTTTCTCTCTTTTTAAGTTCCCATCCCATCCTCTCTTCCCCCTGTCTTCATTCTTCATTTTCTCTGCACCTCTCTGATTTCTCATTTCATTTTGTGATGTAGTTGCTATCCTTCTGCATCTTGCATCTCTCTTGGGCTGTCTTCCTGGGGTCTGTGATGAAATGGCGTCAGGTGACTCCACCAAAAAAAAAAAAAAGTATATAAAGGATCATGGAAAAAACCCACCATATTGTGTCGTCCCCCATCATGCAGCTTTAGCCTCCCACTTCCTCAGCGCACATTCAAACATGTATGAGTGAGCATGCACATGCACACGTTCAGGCACGCTCATATGCACATACATACACATGCGTGTACACTCGTGGTTGCTGCACACTTCATTTAACACATACAGATGCGGGGCTTTATGGTTTTCCTAAAGCCAGAAAACAAGGAAGTGTGCATTGATTGTAAAAGCCTGTGTTATCATCTATGTTCACAAATGCTCCTGGCATGGAAGAAGAGCCATTGAAATTGCTCAGCCAAGAGAAAGGAATAAGAAATGTTGTATATAATAATGTGAATGGTAATGCCTCAGTTTTTTGCTCCTATTTTGTCTGTATGTATGCAGACTGAGCCCTCTGAACCGAGATTTCACAATTATTTCACCATTTAGAAAATGTAATTCATACAGAAATAACAATATCTGAAATATTTTCTTATCTTCTTTTTCTCCCTTTTGGTGTTTTTATGAATTACACAATGGCTATGGCTTCACCCATGTTACTCATTTTACTTTTTTCAAAATGTTCTTTTGGTAGATTCCCATCTGAGAGAACCCTGCGTAGTTACCTAAAAGTAATGGAACCTGCTTGTATAGGTAGCACTCCCTGAAAGTCAGTCGAACCCCTGATACTGCTTCAACATAGATGTCTGTTGGTGTTTTTAGTGCTCTTTAGTTTTGCTAATGCCCTTTAGGTATAAAAGAAGTAAAATTAATGGATATCTCAGTGGTTATGTATGGAAATATATTGGCAAGTTAAATGTAACAGTAAAATGCAGAAAACAGTTTTTTTCCAGACTGACTTACTGTATATTAAGGTTTTTGTGTACATGTGTCTCAAAAATGCCCTTTTTTCAGCATAAAGTAAGTAAATGTTCTGTAGCTGAAATTAAAAAAGACACAGATAGAAGACTTTGCACATGAGGTGAGACTGACTCATCAATAGTGAAGCTTTCATGACTAATATTTTAAAATCCAGAACAATATTACTTAAATGTTTTTCTCCTTTTCTTGTTCAGAGAAATTTTCTTTAGTGGACAAGTGAGTATCTCTCAGTACTTGCACCTTGCCTTATTGACCTTGGGAAGATGCTACTGGGCCTGTGTATTTTTGTAAGGTGCTACTGACTTCACCTGTGACCCCTCTCTAAACAGCAGGTCAGGGCTACTGCCACTGCGTAGTTTACTGTGGTGCTCTGTGCATCTTTCAGCCTCCGGATCAGAACAGGGAGCTCGTGTTTCCTCTGTGTGCTCTTTTGAAGACAAACAGATGTTTAGTTTGTCTTCATCTCTATGCTGTCAGATTTACCTCTGTGGTCTTACTCTACCTCTGTACCATCCAGAAATTGTCAGGGGAGCTGCGTCACGCATTGCGAAAGTTTTCTTTGATGGAGCAACATGTGGCGAGGCTTTCATTAACAGTAAGATGTCATTTAGAACACCTGAGAAAAACTATAGCACATTGTTGGTACATTGCTCCGGGTTGGTAACTCATTTCCTCAATGTTTTTGTGAGCATTGTCTTCAGACTGAATGCTGGAGGTGTTTTCGCGTTTGGTTTTCCTGAGTGGACACAATAAAAGCAATTTCTCTATAAAGCCACTCAAACATGGAGTGAACAGACAAAAGGGATTGGAGAAAATCTGGGCCACAGCAGAATCCAGCCTACCCCTCCGCTAACCTCCTCTCAAACAAACACAGCAGCCATTTCCTCCCTCTGTCCCTGGAGCCCCTTGCCCCTCACCCCTTGCTGAAGCACCAATTCAGCCGGCTGCAGCACAGGTGTTGTGACGTGTGCCATTTTAATCCTATTTCACATTGTAGTAAAACAGCATGTTATCTCAAGTTTTTCCTGGCGTTCGTACGGTGCTGTGTGTGTGCAAATCACTTTTTTTTTTCAAATTGATGCCTCATATATTTGGTGAAATCTGTGTTTAATATTTTTTTTGTAATGGAGTGTATTTCAAATCTAAAATTTAAGAACATGTCACAATTTATTTTAAAGCTATCAAAGAAATAAAATCTAATTGTATTTATATGCATCTCAAATTGTTTTCATTTCTTCATCATTAAAATGAAATCTCGACTGCAAGCAATTTACTACTGAGTATTTAGTTCAACAAAACAATCTGCATTCGTGTATGTCACATGTCAAAATTCTTGGAAATTATGACATCGTATTTTTCTGCATTTTTATTTTGACATGCTTTAGTGTTTATTTAAACCTAACTGAAGGACTTCCTCTGGCTGAGTCTAATGGTGTATTTTATGTACAGATGCATCTGGTAGGAATCAGCTGACCCCGCTGAGGGAGCTGAAAGTGAAAGAGGCTGTTATGCTTTAGCACTGGCCGAACTGCCAAAGTCACAGCCCGATCGGACTAAATCCCTGGCGTGTCCACGGCGCAGCAAAGTCAAGCATGATGGAATCATGCTTGACTTTGCTGTGCTACACCAAACAGGGAAAAACACCACCAATGAAATCCGACAAAACTCAGGAAAAAAATCTAGTATTGTCTCTTCTTGGGCATTTTATGTAATGTCCAAAATTACTCAAATGAATTTTGATGAATTTACATTTTTGCATATTTTACGTATATTCTCAATATATTTCTTCATTATATATTCAAGGAGAAATCAGCTGGGCACTATTATTGCATTATTGTTTTGTTGTGTGTTATTTACTTAAGTCAAGACTGAAAAATTGTAGGTTCTCGCATATCAATATAATTAAATATTTTCAAAATTAATAAATTGTATTATTAATTTCATGTGATGTTCCAATTTCTGTCCTGATTATTAAATGTTGCATAATTTTGTTGAATTCAGTTTTTTTTGTGATAGTCTCAGTGTCCAAGATAAAAGGTCATATCTTTTTGTTCTTCTTTTGCCCCCGACATGGGTGGGGTGTTAGGGACAGAAGGAGGGAGCCGTGTGTTTATTTTTTATTCTCTCTCTGTCTCCTGACATATCTGTGTACTTCATCTTCTGTCCCCCCTTTGAAAAGAACTAAAAAAAGAAAAAAAGAAGCGTTCATTTTTTGGAGTTGTCCTCTCGCCTTACCATTTTCATCAGCTGCTCTGATAGCCATGAATCTTGTCACTCATGTTTTTCATCAACTCATGTCCATGGAGCGTGTGGCGAGTCCTGGAGATTCCCGCTGAAGCGAATGCAATGGTCAGAAATAGAGTCACACAATCAAGCCAGGGAATAACACAAACACACACTTGAGCGATACAGAGTCTCCATAAAAACCTGGAGACGTGTACTAACACGCAAAAGCAACAACAGAAACAGAGTCCTGAAATAAAACATGGTAGTAAAATGTCTTCTTCTTCTGTGAATTACATGTGCATCTTTTAGAGATGAATTGACTGAACAGACAGAAACTGGAACAGTGTGTACATTTGACAAAAAATCATCTTTGCATGGACGGTAGTTTTTTTTTTATACTGGCAAAATGTTTCATGAGACATGCAGGAATTTGGTAGGAGGAAAACCGTGTTTTCTTGTGAACGCTGGCAAAGAGAGCAGAAAACAAGGGAGCGGAGTGTGTACTGTAATGTTTCCTCCTGGTTCGATTCTCAGATGGCAGGAGCCAGTTACTATCACTGGTGTTCCTCTCTGCATCTGGGTTCTGCTGCTTGTCAGTTCAGCTGTAGTTGTTTTCATATGTGAGCCATGTTTCTTTTAGTGCAATTTTTTTCTGCCTCCTGGATACTTTGTTCTTTCAGCCTGAACTTGACATTGTTCTCCCTGCTTATGTTCACGGCTGTAATGATTGGCTGTGACAAAAGGGGTATCTCCCTCCATCCTCAAAAAAGAGTGATGGCCTCTCAGACAGCTGTCATTTACCATTAGTCATGCTTCATTCTCCTCAACTAATTTTATTTCACATTGCTTTTTGTTGTGTCCATGCATTTTTCCTCCTTTTTTTTTTTTTTTTTTTTTTTTTTTTTTTTACAGTAATGTAAAGCTCATTTTATGTTCTTTCCGCTAAACCCACAGCTGTCTCTCTGACTGAAATGATCACTTATTCTTTAGGCATTAATTGTGATATAATTGCCCTAATTACTTCATTATCTCGTACATGATTAAGATAATTAGCTTGGTGTTAAATACTGTGACTTTTTTTCTGTGAGACAGGAAGAATTCCCCTTGATTAGTTAATAAGATTAATTATACCCGGTGTACCTGGTGTAATTGTGAAAGTTCCCACCTGCAATTCCACTTTCACACCATTAATGAAAACTCACTGAAAATGAAGACATGCATATGTCTTTATCGGGTAATTAATTAGAGACTCTGCTCACACAGTTTAAATGTGAAATGTGAGTAATTTCCGTTATGTGTTCTTTAATACTGTTCAACTGAAAAAAAAGTGCTACTTAAAAAAGATCTTTGGAAAATAAATTTTTCCAGGCTCAGAAGTTTTTCAGACTTTTCTTGGATTGGACTTTGCATCTGTTAAATTGCAATTACTTGTTAAGCGTGGGACAGACTTTGAAAAGTGACCTAATATCTGGCTCTCTGATGAGTTTGAAACAGATATTAGGCCCATTTCACAGAAACTGTAGCTTGAATACGGTCAGCATGCATTGAATCAAGCTGAATCAATCAGTGTGGTTAGCCTTTAGTGGAATTTATCCAATGAGAACATGATAGGCTAAGTTTAATATGGGATGCAGCTGGAAAATCTAGCAGTGCGCTGAAAATCAGAAGATGGCTGGCAGCCTTGTCTGTCTGTGTCTCTGTTTCTCTATCTTTCCCTTCTCCACCCTCCGTCTCTTTCTCTCTGTGTGTCTGCAGTCAGAGGGTAGAGTCAGTTTTACTGTCACTACCTGTGAAATTGTATTCCACGAAGATGGATGCTTTCTCTTATATTCATGACATCCAGGGAAGCACAGTCACCTCCAAAACTGTTTAATATGGATGCCGTGGAGGCGGACACATATACACACATTCATAACACAGAACATGCGCGTGCACATAAATGTACTCTTGCACGCCTGCACAGTCGCAAACACACACACTTTTTTTTTTTTTTTTGCCCCAAAGACAATGCATGGCTGGTGTTTTGCTCCTGCTGATGATGAAGAGTGGTAGTGACAGTGCTGCTCTCAGTAGGGTTGATGCATTACAACACAGTGCTGCCATGTTGCGTAAATTCTCTGTCTCTCCTCATTGAGAACATGGAGGCTTCTCATCTAGCGTGGTACACCAGTGCACTTTAGCTCCTCTACTCCTCTATTGTTTCATCTCTGGAGTTTCGTAATGACATTCACTCTGTGTAGTCTAGTCATCCATTTTGACGGTATTGTGGCGTTGCCTGTTGTCTTCACTGTGTGTGTATTGTTTTTTTTGGGGAGCTGAGTGGCAGTCCAGCATTGTATTGTACTCGGAGGTATATGCCATGGATCCCTGTGCAGCCACTGAAGAGTACATGTGCTCTGCAGGTGTAGCCCACTGCCCTCCCCTCATAGGGGGGAAACCATGCAGAGTAATCTGCTCAGGTTGGACTGAAAGAGAAGGAGCCAGGGTAAATTGGTGGGCTCTGGGCGTGTGAGATATGTGTGCGCATGTGCGGTTGTGTGTGTATTTATTTGCACTGACAGAGGGGACGAGGGTGGAGGGGTGTGGTTTGCGGGTCAAGGAGGCAGAGGAGACTTACAGTTGAGGGCTTTGCGGGCTGCAGCCGCGGAAATACACAAGATTAATAAAACAACACTGCACACAGGATAGGACTCTGAGGGTACCAACAGACCCCCTCTCTCCTCCCTTTTCACTCTAACCCTCCCTTCGCTCCTCCACTGCTACCTTAATACAAGTAAGAGATGGATCCCCACGAGTCCTGGGGGGGGGGGGGCATCATTATGTTTCATTTGGGCTGTGTTTTCCCTCTCGGCGCTATGCTACAGTACTAAGCCAGCACCTTGCTCCTGTCTGCATGAGGCCAGTCGGGCCTCTTGAGTGTACAGGGTTCCTCTTTACTATGTTCTTGGCACTGTCTGGACCCTCAAGTATCTCCTGACATCCTGATACAACAGGACAGTCAGATGGAGGATCTTTGCATGTGCAGGGATACAAAAATACAGAGCGTATGTGTATTCTTTTAGGAATATCTCCACGGAGAGAATCCTTGAACACTTGCGATGTTGCTACATTTCATTCTCTGTGTGCCTGTTTGGTTGAGCTCTATTGTAGAACTAAACTTAGGCACCATGCCCTAGCTGCAGGTTGTATGGAGTTTCTACATCTCGTTCTTTGGTGAGGGGGAGGAGAGGAATCACAGAGTCAGTAGGAATGGGGGTTCTCTTCAGAGGTTCACAAGAGAGGTTTTGTGTAATCCTATGCTAAATTCAGCATCAGATCTTTTGGGGAGCTGTGTAAAACCAGTATGTTTTTCTTGTCTTTACTTTTCCTGCACACCTCAAAAATGATGATAGCACATGGCTTTTCCGCTATCTCACCCTCAAGGCAAAATGTACAAGGCTGCTAGGCGGCGTTACCTCTTCCTCTTCCTAGAGACAGCTAACCCCCTCAAAGGATGCTGATGTCTGGAGAGGGAATGCCTATGAGCAGAAATGGGGAAGAAGGAGGGAGGTTTGGGATGGGGTGGGGGTAAGATGGAGTTGGGGGGGGCATTGAATAGAAGGGAAGGAGGAGGGAGGGAATATGTGTTTGATTCAAAGAAAAAAAAAGTCAATGCGGTCCCCCTGTTCTTTGTAGAACATTTAGCTTTGACCCTCCCTTGCTTTCTCTACTCCCTCCCACCACCCCCCCAACTCATACACACAGAGACACACAGGGTCCAGCAGATCTGCAGGATATCACACAGCGAGCCTCTTCTATCTTCTGCACAGAGATGCATGCTTCTTAATATATATCTTCACTGTAAAGTGTGTATATGTCCACACTGTTGCAACAGGCAGACACTGAGGGAGGAGAGAGGGAAATAGGGAGAGAGAGTGACAGGAAGGGAGAAAGGGAGGAATAGAGAGAGGTAGAGTGAGAGTCAGACTGAAATAGGAAAAGGGAGGGGGGAGAGCTTTATATGTTGGTTACATGTTTATGATGCAGTGAAAAATATCAATTCAGATTTAAAAAAACAAAAAACAAAAAAAACAAGGCTTGAGGATAGAATCTGAGTATTTCTCATATTTCTGGTGAACTAGTCCACATAGCTGCAGCCAAAGCCCTGACCAGACCTCTACTTGTGCTGAGCAGACTGGAGGCGACCCAGGGTAAGTTATGGGCTTTTTTTTCTTTCTCTCCCTCTCTACGCTGCTGATTACGATGCTGCTGATTGATTGGTTAGAGGCTGTGGATTATCACGGGCCGCTCGTCACCAGGTACCTGATGATGAGAGGAGAGAGAGACGAGGGGAGAGGAGAGGAGGAGGGGAGGGAGGGAGGGAAGGAGGGGTGGAAATTAGATGAGCATGGCCAGTGCTCACATCACCAGATCTCACTAACTCTCTTTCTGATTTCTCTGTTTACTCTGCCATTGCACATTTGTATACTGCGTGTGCAAAAATTGATTTTGTGCATTTGTGTGTATTTTTGTATCGTCTTGATGTGCGTGTGTGGTCCCAGCCGGCACACGTTGCCAGCCCGCCCGCCTTTCCGTAGTCAAACCGGCGTGTGCTGATGAGGCTGTGGGGAGGGGTTTGCTGATGAGGGAAAGCCAGAGGGGCCTTTTTGTGAATATGCAGATGAGGGGCATGTGTAAATGGGAGGGGGCTCGATGTGAGTGTGTGCCACACGCTTTATTGTTTATATGTTCTCCATAGGGAGCCTGATCCTCAACAGATTGCCGGCGTTTGGTGTGATCTTGCCGCTGCTTTGTTTGGGGCATTCACTGACAAAGATAGAGAAGGAGGAGAGGAGAGCTGGGGAGGGGAAAAGTGGAGGGAGAAAAAAAAATAGATAGAAAAATACAGTTAAAGAGAAGGGAGAAAAAAATGGTAGAGCAGCTTCAGGGCATATTTTCACCCCATTGACAAGACGTGATGATTGCTGTTTTGCCCCCTCCCTCCTCTCCTTTACCTCCCCAGACGTTTTTCTCATCCATTTGCATGTCAAAGCAGTGGAGGCCACTGTGCAGATTAGTATGAGATGACATAATGATGTAATGAATTAAATGCTCCTGTTTAAGTGCTGCACTTTGCTTTAGTAGGAGGCAAGGACAGGGGGATGAGGGGCAAATAAGATGGGAACAAGTAAGGATGAGACACCGGCACGCTTTTCATGAGTTTTCATCTCAGGAACGCTGATTGAAATAACCTTTTCTGCTTGATTTGATTACAACACTACATCTGAGTTTGCAGTGAGCTTAATGATATTTACATATTTTAGTTGCATGTATATTTTTGACTGTTATTATCTTCACTGATGGTTACAGCCTGTTAAACGTGGACTCTTCACATTTGTACTGCACACATCCAATTTAACATGGCAAACAATGCATTATTTTTTATTTCATTTTCTTGGGAAAATGATTATGTAGTTTTCTCTATATTAATGTTTTCAGCTTTTTAAATCAAAGAAAATGTGTAGCTTATTTTTTTCATCTTGTAGTTTTAAATAGAAGTAGAAAATAAAAATAAGAGAACTATCTGTATTTTCCAATCAACAGCTCTGTATTTTTTTGAGGTTTCTCTTTGAAGAGTTGTGTGAAGACTTTCAATTTTTTTTAACGTGGTCTGGCAATATTTTGTCTATATACATTCAATATTTTTTTTCTCTTGCAGGATTTTAAGATTTTTTTCCCCCCTATAGTACAAACTATATAAATATGATATGGCTTTACTTACCTTTGATCTAAGTTGTTATGGCCTTTAACACAGAGCACCAAAGTGACTGTGTGTGGCAGCAGTAAAAGCGTATGGAGTATATCATCGATTGATGCACTGGCTAAATCGGTGTTTTTATGAAGCCGAAAAGATCTGAGACACGACACCTGGGTCTCTATGGAGAAACACCTACTGTGTGACAGGAGCTGGAGTGTGTCACTCTTGTCATCTCCCACCCCAGCAATGATAGAAACCCCCTCCATGCACACACACACCCCTCAGTCACATGTAACAATTGGGATAGCTGCCTCATTGAGGATAAGGGCAGCACAGGGGCTTGTTGAGGAGATAGATATGTCCCTCATCTCACTAAACTTTGCGTTATTCACACTACTCTCCACTCCTATTGATTTGAGATGTACTACACAGATTCAGTTTTGCTCGCCTGATAGTCGTCTCTTCTATTTGGTCATGATTTGGCTCTTCCCAGAGTGGAGGAATTGACTTGATTGACACCAAAATCAATAGTTAATGAAGACATCATGATGGGCCAGTGGAATATTTCTGGAATTTATAAATTTATCTAAAGAAAGTGTACATTTAATAATTATTTAAGTATTCTAAAGATATAGATTTTAATTGATATTAAGATATTTTCTTGACAGAAAGATTAGATAGATTTATGAGTGTTCTCAGAATCACATTTTCAATTATAAAAGCACTGACATTGTAACACTTACTGGTGAATTCAGACAGAGAGGAGAAAATTTGTAAATGTATTTTTCTAGTTTATGATTTCTAGCGGTCCCCAGTGTGGCCCTGGAGCATATCCAGGCGGGTGTGGCCGTGTGGAGTCAGCTGGCTGGTGCAGGGGGTAATGAGTATGCACTGTGACAGCTGGGATAAAGTGTATGGATGTGTTTGGTGGGAGTAATCAGCTGCCGACCACGGGGTGCAAGAGGGTGATGTGAGGCTTTATGACTGCAGAGCTTAAACACACACACATACGCGCGCACACATGCACACAGAGGTCCATTGGGACTTCATGCTTCGCCTCACCCTTGCACTGCTGAACATATCCTGAGCTTCACTGCTAGCTTCTCCTTTTTGCCTTCAGTGAAAATATATTCTCTTGCGATACCCTGTGAGAATGAGGATTATATTTAATCAAATTTTTTTTAATCTCATGATGTCATTGTCAGAAAAATGTAAAAACTCTTCTGTGATGCAGATAGATAAAGTTGTATTTTGTGAATCAGAATTGAGTATTTGGTTGTCAAACAGCACACCCAGCAATATGTTGAATATGTTGTTTAATTGCATTACTGGACAGATTTGCTTCGCTACAAACCACATCTCTCAATGAAGATTTTGGAGCCTGTGCCCACAGTGCTTTACTAATAATTGATATAAAGTAGGCCCTACTGACCAGTAAAATTGAGCACACTAATAAATGCATAAATGGGAAATAAATATTGATCAGCCTGTACATTAAAATAGTACAGCTTTGTTGTAATTTGTACAGCTTGTGGGATATGTTGTGTGTGAGTATTGCTGGTGGGTGGGGGGCATGCATGTGTATATATTTGATCGTCTGGATGTTTGTGTTTGCCTGTCAGCAGATGTGCAAGTGTGATCCTCAGTTGAGTTTTCTGTGATCTTTAAATATTATGTTAGTGTCTGAGAAAGGTGATAAAATGCCCGGGTTGGCCTCTGTTTCAGCGTTTGACTCCACTTGTGTGTGTGTGTGCGTGGAAAGTGAAAGTTTGTGTGCATGTGTTAGAGTTGGAGCCCTTGCCTTGAACTCCTGGCCCTGTCACTCTGGGCTGCAGTTTTCCCGAGCTCCTCCAGGTTCTCTATAGTCAATGAGGAGGATAGGCGGGAAAGAGGATTATTGGTATTGATCTACCCAGGGGGATCATTAGGCATCACTATCAATTCACAGCTCCTAGCACACAGCACCGGCCCGCACAGACATTGCCAATTTGTCCCTATTAGAGAACCCAGTTTCTGGGTGTCTGCTGTGAGAGGCTGCTCAGGCCCCACTGGAGAGCAGCCAGCCAGGCCCTGGCTTAGGCCTGACCACAGTGGGCTTGGCTGCTCTCGGCTAGGGTGATGAAACACTTGCTGGCTGTGATCTCCTGCTTGATATCATGACACATACATGATTGAGTATGCAATAAAAAATTGAGTTTTTTCTCAGAGGAAAAAAACAACTCTTCTATGTTTTGCATTCAAATGGCTGGGACTTAAAATTTTATTTAGGGAAGCTAAAGAAAGTAAGATTTTTTTTAGACACCATGCACATATTCCACTTCCTGTCAGTAGCTTCCTCTACATCCCCATATTATTTACCAAGGGGTAATTGGCACTGTAATAGAATACTTTAGTGAGGCTTATCCAGCCTGGCCCACTTATCTGTGTAAGCTGGCTGTTCTGGGGACTAAAGCTGCTAGATCCGTTGTCGCTGACTTTAACCCTCTCTGCTAGAGTCAGGTGTGCAGGGAGCTGCACTACTGATTGCCACTACATGCCATGTTGGGTCGGAGATGCCAGTAAATATCCCTCACTCAATTTTGAGATACAGTGAGTTCAATGGTGGTGCTCAAAATTATATGTGTATAAAAAAAGCAATATATATGTGCATATGCATGTGACATTCTTTCGTACCACATTTTTTTTCTTCATAATTTTTATGTCATCTAATCTTTTTGCAGATTTCATTTTATTCTTTTCAGGCTGTAGCTTTACCAGCCACTTGCTACTCTTGTTTTATATATTTTAAAGCTGTTTGTAGGAAACAAATATTTTACAAAAATAAACTAAGAATTCTAATAAAAAATAAGTAACTGTAAGTTCTGAAAAAGAGAATTGCTGTGTATTTTCTCTAACATGATAATATTACAACACAATGAAAAATGTATATTGTACCTATAGACAGCTGGCATTATATCCGTTATTTACTGACAAACCACTCTTTGTATCTTGTTATATCTTGTTTTCTTTTCTTAAAGGGAAGGTTTACTGCGCGTTTATTGTGAACATGTCTAAGAAGAACATTATATAAATAGACAATGGTACTTGACAAGACACTACACTTACATAAACTTTACACTCATGGAGAAAGTGGTGGCTGTAAAAGTGAAGGGCAGAGAGTAGAGATCCCTGTTTGAATGAGCAAAGTTTTGTGTAATTTGTTTCATATGTGTTGAGGTCAGTTTCTGTGTCCCAGTCTGTAAAATAGTCACTGATATAGTAGCCACACACACTCACACAAGCCATGAGCAGTTGACCAAGCAGGTCAGTGAACAGCAGGTGATTTTTTTCTCATGCCCCTTGACCTCTCTCCTGGCCTCTTTAGCTGCAGTCTAACAAAATCTTAATAATGCAGAAAGCTGATACCTCCCACACTTATTGTACCCTCACTCAAGCCAAATGCAGTATAGACACACTATAGTCATTTTGTGTTTAGAAATATACTGTATAAATGTGACAAAACACCTCCCTGACTTTGTAAACAGTGCCGTGGTCAGTGAGGACAGTGTCATTTCACGCTAGGGTCTATTAGAGAGTGAGCCGGGTGTGAAGGACATCCTGCAGATCTTTTAAGTGCTCTAATAAATCATCTTCAACACATTCAAAATTCATCAGGGCCAGCACTTTGCCCTCCTTATTTCGGATTCAGCCCGGCGTGGTCACACAGCCATACCACATGAAAATAGCAGTAGAAACCTTACTACAGGCGAGGAACATATTGGTCTTCAACCTGAGGTTTTTGCATGTGGAATTCAAAGGCCCGCTGGAAATGACTTCGGTGTGGGCAATGTGTGGGGGTCCTTTTTGAGCTGCTATTCCCCAGTCACAACACTGCTTTCACACATCCTTATTCACGGGCTGTTCGTAGGATGCTATGCAGCTCTGTCGTGCTAGGTCAACGACCACACAAATGACATATGGAGCCAGTTCTGTTTCAACCGGCTCATCCAGTCGGTCACACTTCATCAAATATAAAAGCAAAGGAAATATTTTCAAAAGTAAATCATTAGGGTGTAGCATGCACCAGTGTACGCGTCACAGATATATTTTTTTTAGTCTTAAATTGCATTAACCTTAGAAGAAAAGAACCAAATTGATGATCTAACTGTTGTTATGCTTAGTCTCCAGCAGCATTTTTGTACAGCCACCAAGAGAGGGCAGTGTGGCCTGCCCAAGAGTAGGGCTAGCAGCTGCAATTCATGGTTGGAACATTGTGATCACCTGACATAAGCAGACAGGCACACACACACACACACACACACACACACACACACACACACACACACACTCACACTCACACACACACACACACACACACACACACACACACCCTGTCCCTCACTTGGCTGTTATATACATAGATGATATACAGGCATGGCTGTCTTTTTTCTTTCTTCATGGTGGTGTGGAGAAACTCTCTGATCTCCTCTCTGGCATGCATGCCTTTCTTATACGTTCTGGTTAATTTCCTCTCAGTTCATCTTTAATTGATGTTTGTCCAAACAGAATGAATATATTCCAGTTGAAAAGCCAACCCATTTACTACATCCTATAAATAATAATATCCTTAGTCCAGATTTATTTATCTATATAAACTGCAGCAATATAAATGCAGGGATGAATGTGATGTGAAATGACTGAAATATAAGCAAAAGCAGAAGGACATTTGTTAAATTAAAAGGACTACATGGTTGCGTGCCATTTTGTTTTCTGTCCTTTTGTGTTTTTATGAGGCAGTGGAGGCAGACTGTCTGGGAGTAATCAGATAAAAACAGGAATCATTCATGATCCTTAAAAATGTACAAATGAAAAATAAACAGATCGCACAGAGCCAGTGGGAACGATGTGTGCTTCCGCTTCTGTAGATTTTACCCAGAGGATCAGTCATTGGCGGATCTCGCTGGTGGAAATCCAGCATCATCTCAATATGCATTTGTGTTGTCTTGTATGGTTTGTTATCTGAGAATGTAAGAATGTGTATGTGTGTGTTTTCTGGGGAGGAGGGAGAGGCTAAGTCTGTGAGCGAAGGAAGAAAAGGAGAGAAAAAGAAGGGAGAGATGGATGAGGGCAGTTCGGGGGCCCTGGGTGTTTTAATTATCCACTGCTCTGTCGTTGGGTCAGAGCTTGCTATCTCTCCCTGGCTTTATCCCTGTCTCATGATTTGAGCAGTACCTTTATCCCTAAGCCTTCAGCTCCTCTGGCCAAACAAAGAAAAAAGGGAGGGCAAAGAAGGGGTTTTACAGCAGTAACTATGCCACATTTACCATTAATATCCCTCAATCTCCTCTTTTTTATGTAGTGCAGAGCAGAGTAACCTCAATAAAGTGACCCCCAGTGAGGCCTGGAAGTGTATGTAATATGGCTGTTGGGATGGAGGATCCTCTTGCACTAGGGCAGAGTTGGTCTAGTTCTGCTCAAAAGCTGAAGCAAAGTGCTGGCAGCCTCCTAAACAAGTGGGGTGAAAGAGCACATTTTTAAAAATCTTCCTCCTCCCTTCACTCTTTCTTTCTGCCTTTTTTTTGTGAGAAGAGATCGTCAAAATGCCAAGCGTTCCAGGGACGCTGTTTGTCTGATAACACTATCGGCTGAGGAATGGCTACTGTGGATGGTGGGCACAGTGGTCACGTGACCTTGCTGTAGAATTTCCCCGAAGCGGAAGCATTTATACATCCATGCTAAGCATCAGAGTTGATATCACAGTTATTGAATATCCTGATATGATGGTACTTACTGAGTTCAAATTTTTACTTTCATTGAAAACACTGGGTGAATGGAGACTTTTCTTTTTCCTTCAGTGCCATATTATTATTTTTTTTAAAAGAAGTTAAAATTACAAGCTCTTGCTGTAAAAGAAAAGACATTTATTTATTTACTTATCTTAGAATTTTTTAAATAGTGCACTCCTTTTTTTCTTTTAAATTAAATTGCTCTTAAATTTTAAATAAATTTGAACATGCCTATTTTTGATAGGAATTAAACTATATGTGTGCCCAAAAAAATCTGCTTTAAAAATAAGACAGTTTTTTGGTTTTTAGGCCAAAATAAATCTATTGGTAAATTTTGTCACTGGTTTTTTATCTCTATTCAAACATATTCACCTAAAAATATTCAACTGAGGAGGGAAATTTAGTGAAGAAAAAAAATGAGTGCAGGGAGACAAAAGCCTTCTTTCTTCTCCTCTGCTGTATACTGTATATGTATTGTTTGCCCAAAAAAATCCACAAAGCAAATGTATTTATCAGTGTGTGTATAAAAGCGTGTGTGTGTGTGTGTGTGTGTGTGTTAGTCTGTAATTTCTGGACCATACTGTATCTCCATGACAACATGGTTTTGATGTGGGTTCCCTTCCTGACATTTCCCCATTTGGGGAGGCTTGTGAATTGCCTTGCCTCTCCTTCAGTCAGCATGTCACATGAAAAAAAGGTGTTGGGGGAGAGAGAGGGGGTAAAGGGGGGGAGGGTG
>JBBMOC010000043.1:970272-1039959 GCA_037975185.1 Centropyge bicolor
GGGTGTGCATGGGGGGGGAGCAGTATGAGGAATCTAATGGGCGTCTGGTCTGATTGTCCTCAGCCGTGGCAGTAGAGACAAAGCAGATGAATTGTGCAATGGATTCGAAGAGATTGGAGACAAGTGCATGTCAGCAGCCCCTCCATCTCTCCTCTCTCCCCCCCCACCCTCCCATCCTCCAGGATCCCTCCCTCTCCATCTCTCCTCTCTTTTTGTCTGACATCCTGAAAAAAGCAGGCATGACAGCAGTGCTCCGCTTGAGCAAAACATTAAAAACAAAATGCAATCCTCACCCGTTTTTCTTTTATAATAGATATTCAGGCAGACATTCAGTGTGTTGAACCCATATTAATTGTGAAACAGTGCTTGACAAATCTCCACAATATTAATCACTAAGCAAACATCAGGGACATTTTGATTCATGCTGTCTGAAATGCTAGGAATAAATGACAGCATTTATAGAAAGCACATTTAAAGATAAAGGCACTTATCTAATCAGCTTAAAGGAGGCACACCAGGCTGAAATCCCCTGAAATTTTTCCCCTCAATGTTTGTGTCTCTTACTCTCATGATTTGTACCAGTTTTTCTTCATGTTACTGTATAATAATATATTCACCTCTCCATATTGTCTAGTCAGTGTGTCTGACCGGTAGTTATCCTTTTCCACTGGACGCTAACCTCCAGGAAAACGTTGACAGTCAGCTCAGGCAGCTTCAAACACCCCACTGCTTCTGTCCTGAAGCTGGAGGTAGAACAGTGATTCTTTGTGCTTCCACATGTTCATCTGTGAACCCTGGAAGAAAAAATCACAGAAAGCTTTTTTATTTTTATTTTTTTCACTACCATCTTTGTCATACAAGGCTCTGGCCAGTGTCTTAGCCGAGGCGAATGATTATGATTTGTAGTAGCAGCGTAGCCCAGGACTGTAAGTGTGAGGATCTCCTACAGTAAGTGTGCTGATGTGTTTTTAGACAGCTACTTTGGCTTTGAAGTTTCAAAGAGGAAATACACTCAGGGCTCCAAGAGGTATCTCGTTTCTTCCACAGAACATGAGCTATTTTGCTCTATTTAGAATTGATTCTTTTTTTTTTTTAATTTTTGTCCTGATTTGCATCGTCAGACATTAAACTGATTTTTTTTCATATCCTCAATTACATCTCTCCATAATAAAAAAAAGAAAAATAATTTTAATGCAATCAAGAGCAACCATAAGAATATGCTGAATAAGTGCTGAAATTTTAATTTGTTTATGTCTTAAATATACCTCATTATTAAGATGAATAGATACAATAAATTTTCAATTCTATCAAGTGACCACCTTGACAGCACTGGTCTGCCAGCTTTTGTTTTGTGTTGACTGCATTTATTATTCATCTTTATATCAGTCTGTATTTTAATATGAATTATGGAAGAGGTATCAGAGGAGGAAGAGGGATGTGAGAGAGAGGTGCCACACAGCATGTGTCCTTGGCTGTTCTCTGCTCCTGCACTCCTCAGAGTGGAGCAGGTGGGGGGGCGGGGGGTGGTGGGCTGAAGTAAGAGGAGGGCTGTCGGACTCGGGAGTCTGGCTGTGCCTGGTGCAGGGCCAGAATTCTGGGTGCTGCTCTCTCTGTCTCCTCTCCACCTCCTCCTGCCTGCCTGCTTACCTGGCTGGCTCTCTTGTCGAATTTAATAACAGTGTATAAATCAAAAGCCTCCTGTCAGCCACACAGCCTTCATTAAATTCAAATGGGGAACGGGTCTCTTTGGATCCAATTTTAATAAAACCAGGTAATCAAATATGGGTTTAAAAATGGGTCATCATTTCACAGCCTCACAGATGTCTGCTCGCCATCGGTTTCTTGTGTACACATTTAACATTTCGGGGAAGAGGACCCCACTCAAACTAGTAGTATACTGTATACCAATATATTGTTTCTTTGTATGCAGACACAATGAAGGTTCACTAACACAATACATTCTATTCAGTCGAAGAACTTCAGTAGCCACACATTGTCCATCTCTTTGCGCAGTTTACAATTACAATGTATTTAATTTTCACATGAGCAGAATATGCATCCTTGAGAGTCAATTATGTTCGCTGAATAAAATTAGCTAGGTAACAGATAACTCTTATTTATAATATAAGAAAAAAAATGTAACTGTTATTGTGTCTTCAGATAATTAAAAATCTATTGATGCTTTTCAGTCAGTTTAGGCTGAGATATTGGGCCTTTTAATGTGGGGAATATTCATGATATACAGTATATTATGCATTAAACAAGCACAGTATAGTTTAGTATAGTAAAGTAGAGTAAGTTATTCTCCACATCATGTGTAAATCCATATTCATTGCTACACTCTAAATTTGAAAGGCATATAAGGAAACCATTTTGTGTCACTAGCTGCTGATTTATATCCAGAGAGAAACAGGTAGATAAACAAAAAGACACAGATGTTCAATCACACATGCATGTCATGTGGTCCAGCAGGTTTTGGCTGCTGTCGCTCAGCTGGGGTTAGTGCTGCATCTGATCTGAGCCAAAGCTTAGGGTTTCCAGAGTATAGAGCTGATTGCGTAGCCACCTTTCTCTTTATTGTTGCTGATTTTGGAGGCAGACACCACTATTCTGTGACTGAAAAATGACACTAACTGTCCGAGCGATTTTTGTGCGCTGTTTTTTTTTTATTGTCCCCGGTTATGTGCATGACCTGCATGTCACGCATGCATCAGTGCAGGCTCAAGGCAGCCATTTATATTTTAATGGCAACAGTCCCACATTTATAGAGTACCTGTTTACTGTGTCTTGGAATCATTATTTCAGGAGCAGGATGGAGATGAGGCTGGAGAGTTGTGAATTAGATAGACAGACAGATACATGGGAAACCCCTATTTTTAATTATGCATATAAATAAGATATCAGTTGTCATGTATTATGCAGGACTGTAAAGAAAGAAGCAGGACTTTTGTACTGTATGAGGCGCTTTACACTTGTATATATTTTTTTTTGATGATCAAAATCAAGAAAAACTATCTGTATCATACAGCTTGTGAGCAGAAGAGGGCACTATGAGTTGCTGATGCGCATTTTCCTCCTCCGTCTCTCTCTTTCTGTCTGTCTGTCCTCTCTCATTGCGCTCATTTGCTTTGCCTCACTATGAGACAGTTCGCCCACATATTTGTATTTCAAAGCCAAAATCAGTTTGAATTTATATTATAAATGAAGAAGAGCTTGTGTAAGATCACGTTCAAAACTCATGCTGTAAAACATAAGTGAAAATTAAAAATGATTAATATTAGATTAAATTGTGTTACTTGATATGATGGTATCAGCTTATAGCTTCACTCAGTAGTTGGACGTGCACATGTTCAAATATTATATATCCAATGGAAACTAAACTCATCTCACTTGCATTTTATTATTTCCGCCCACATGTAGTAAGCTGGATGTGCCTGTATTTAATTGTGATATTGTGGTGAAAACATCTCCAAACATCCCACAAATGCATCATGATTTTCTAGACACAGCAGTCCTTCCCCTGGCCTGTTACAGCCTTTCAACCAGTGCTAAAGTATTGTCCTCCAGCACTCGTCATCAGAATAATTTGGCCTTTGACTGATTATTGATGCTGGTTTGGAAAAGAAATTCTAAATTTAGGTTTTTATAAGTGTCAGAAAACATACATATTTTATCTAGCAGCAACTAGTATTTCACATTTCATAGATTTTGTATTTTATATAAATACTGACTCCTGTACCTCCACACACCCTTTCTAACTCAACAGTATTGTAAGTAACTCTGCTTTCTATACTTCCTTCATGATTTTCAAGATTCTTTTTTTTGGTTTCCTTTTGTAAAACTTGCTCGTCCTTTGTTAGAGAGGAAGACACGCAGCGAGAGTGGTCCCATCATTATTTGTCCTACTCAACAGCCAGATAATCACGGCCAGCTCTACCTGAGCATTGTGTCCTCCACAGGCAGGTCAGAGGAGTTCCCATCACCCCCTGGTGTGTCTCCCTCCTGCCTCTGTTCTTCCTGCCTCCTTTCCTGTTGCCATCGTGGCCTGCCATGTTAGTGCAGGCTCCTGCTGCTCAGACCTCTCCTTCAATAAATCTTCATATGTGTTGGAGGGAAGGTGGAGGGTACAGACAACAATAACCACTGGTACTCTCCATCAAAGGGTTATCTGGCTTTCACAGGCGCACTGACAGACGGCTCACTGACATGGAGCAGAGGCCGAGTGCTATGTCTCTGACAGGGAAGAGGCCCGGCTCTGGAGACAGGAAAGGGATTCATTTATAGGAACTGAAAAAAAAAATCTTCCAAAAGTTCAAACATGGAGAGGAAAGAACTTAGCAATCAGATGAGGGAGAGATGTGATGAAGAAAGTTTGAATGGCTGAGTCACCAAAGATTCATGGTTCCTAATTGCTAAATTTTACCTATAGCTTGTATAGATATTGGTCACATTAATATTTAAAGAAACCGTGTATTTGCAGTTTGACTGTCAGTTTGATTATGCTAATTTCCTTGATGCTCAACAAATAACCTTAATGCATTTGTGATCAGGACTGCTGAGTTTTAGAGGAAACAGACTTAGTTATGAGGGGGATATTTTTCCCGTGTGAGTTGGAGGGGCCTATTCTTCAGCGCCGTATTAGTGTGTCAGCGAGGACTGCTGTTATGAATTACCAGCCCCAAATTTTGCAACTTAAAAAGTGGGAATGAGAGTAAACCTTTTGTTTATGTCACCTATCATCTTGAAATATTTACCATTCTGCGCCTCTCAGCTCCCTGTCTCCCTCCAGTGTGATAAAAGGTTGCTGGCTCCCAGTCTTAACCCCTTCCTGCTTTGTCCCATCTCCAGCTCCATCTCTGCCAGGAACAGACATCATATAATCCTCTTCTTTCTCCTCAAATCCTGCTGCTTTTTTCCTCTACCGCAGGAAGGAGTTTATTCAGGGTGGTTCTTTTGGGAATCATATGAGCATTTGACCAGGTGTCTGTGACACTTTTCAATATTTTATTCCAGAGCATGTTTGTGTGGTTAGTGTGTGTATTTGAGTTGTTATATGTTTGACTTGTCAGTTCGAAGGGAAACAATACATGCGTGCACTTTTGCACTTTGTATGTCTGTGTGGTGCGTTGTGAGTGTGTGTGCAATGTGTGTGTGTGTGTGTATATATATATATATATATATATATATATATATATATTCTTTTTTTAAAAGAGGAAAGGAAATGAAATTCAATGCTGAATGAATTATGGAGTATGTATCGTTATCTGCTGTGTGTTGTTCAGAGTGCTTGAGTGAATGGAATTCATGTGCGAAAGGTGCAGAAATAAAAACAGAAAAACTGCAGTGTGTTTCAGGCATAGTGTCAGGTACTGCATGAATTGCCTGCGGTTGCCTTGCAGGACTGATACCTCTGAAATCAACCATTTCTCTCCATTCGCTTTCAACAAAAACATGTCCCCCAGCTAAGGTGCACCTTCACTGTTTTTACCATCACTTTTTCAAGAGAAAACAAAACTGTGAGGAGTAGCAGCCAGATACTGGGTTTTGTAAAGGTGTACCATGGTGTTGTCTAAGTTAAATTGGCATTGTGCTAGAGTCCCATTCCATATGTCTCTTTTCACTGTGAAGGCCCAGCTGCTGAAATCCAAATTACTGCCGTTGTATTGCTTTGTTGCGTAAAATGCTAATGCTTCATCAAGTGTACTAGTTGTGTGTGTTTTCTAGGAAATTCTTATCAGCAGCAGAATGAGCTTATAATTGTGCCATGGTTGCATTTTCTGTGTAGGAGAAGAATAAGCACACTGCATTTTTGACAAAGAATTTGTTTTGTTATTGACATAATAATGACTCTTTTAATAGGCTAGTCCACTTCTGATATGCAGGCCGGTTGACCCGTTCATTTTAAAATTCTTCCTTGCATTTTTTCCCCGTTGGGTAAATGGAAGCAAATGCTTACAGGAATGTGTTAAAAAGCAGTACAACCATGAAGGTAGTAAGGATATAAGAATGCTTTATATAAGTCCTGTCCTTCAGTTGTTTTTTTTTTTCTGTTGGGGTGGTGGTGAGCGCTGGTGCTAGGCCTGATGTGGGGGTTATGTCAGGAGGGGTGATCATAAATATTAGGAGCTGCAGGGAGACAAAGGGGCCAAAATGGAAAGGCTTGGCTGGATGAGGGGACCTGGCCATGTCATGTACCTCAGTCATTTTTCTTGTGCGCTTAGAACTCAGTCAGGGGTTTAATTGGAATCCAGACTTCAAAGAAACCCTCGGCCCATCCAGCAGCCCCCCATCCCAACTCCACCCCTGCACTAACTCCCCTGGCTGGATCCGCTCACGTCCACAGCACACACACACACACACACACAGACCGTGACCACTACAATATCAGAGAGAGCATCACCATGCACGACCCCGGCTGAAATTGACTTTGCTCATATTTGCTCAAGATATTTAGGTGTGGTCTATGTTGGATTTGTGTGGTCCTTGTTTGTGTTTGAATTTGCACAGCCCAGTTTTTCTTACACTTTATAAAAGTCACATATACCTTTGAATAGCTGGCTTGCTCATAAACAAAATTTGTTTGGGATTGATTACACCCAGATGAAATATATAAAAGGAGAAAAATAATGAATTTGACATACAGTACATATTTTCTCAAAATGTAAATACATATATAATAAATATGCATTTTTGGGAGAGGGGGTTGACTAGTGGGCAGAGGAGAGGGGCATCAGACTGGAAGGTTGCTAGTTTGAGGCCACGGACTGGAGGATGAACCATACAATTGATCCGTTCAAGCCCAATAGGAGTGACAGATGGACAATCCTCTCCCTATCCCGCTGCCTAAGTGCCACTGAGCAAGGCACCTTACTCCCCTCTAAGATCTGCTCCCCGAGCACTTCGAATATATAGCTGCCGTGTGGTCACTGCCCTTGTGTGTTGTGGTGTTTCGTGTGCTGTGTCCACCTACTGATGGTTTAAAAGCAGAAGTCAATTTTCCCCGATTGCATGTGCCATGATTGATGTGGGATGAAGTGAAGAATCTTAATCTAAAAAATGTGTTACATATATTATTTTATGTTTTTGAATTAATGTCACTACTGTGTATTTCAACTCTATTTCAAAGATAATGTTTGTCTAAACCTGTTATTGCTACTACAAATGGAAAACAGATTAGTAGATAGTAGTTCAGATAGTAGTTTTGGTTTGTTTTCCAGTAGATACATTAAGCTTCCACACATCCTAAATAAGGTATTTCATCTCGTGACACCGATGTCGGCATCATATTTTAACTTCACCGGGGACTGGAGACACCAATATATGACCCTCTAGAAGTTGTACATTTGGCCTAACCTTTGAAATTCTCATATCAGAAAAAGTTCAACACATAACCATATTGTAATAATGTTTTATTATTTTAATTGCTATACAATTTACCCCACAGATATCACCTATCAGGCAAACACATTCCTTTTTTGTCATTATTTTTCATCCTGTATGACGTCTGCACTTTACTTTATTTGATGCTGATTTCTTTCTCTTCTGCATTGTCTGGTCTTTTTGCCATAATTGGAGGAATTAGAAATGTGCTGTACATGTCTCAAAATGAAAGCGAGCGAAAGTTAACTTTGTAATGGGCTAAGCCTGAAGAAAATGGGTAGAAGAAAGTGTCTGTTGTACAGTATAATTAATATTGGAGCAGCAGGGGTTGATATGTAGTAATGTATGCACCTATGTAATTAAGGCTTCTGCCTGCTCATTTGGAGTTTCAGTTGGCCTTGTTAGCACTGTGTGGAAGACACTTTTGAAGCCATACCTGTAAGATAATATGTTTCAAAGCTATAATTATAGGTAGGGAAAGAGGACCTATTTTCAGACCTCTAACAAATCACTTTTTCCATTACACCTGGTAAAGGTGTTAATGACTCCTTGTCTTTTTGATTTTTCCATTTGAATTATGAAACAGCTGTATCATTTGAAGTACAGTTAATAGGTGAATTTCAAGTGGCCATGCATAGAAAAAAAAGTGTATCCAATTTAAATAGTTTTCACCAAGAAAGACCATCTAAGCTTCAGTCACGGTGAAAAAAGTGTGTTCATCATTACAACTGCATATGAGGGGAAACACTGGAAATCGAAATTATGCCGTAACTTAAACAGAAATGGAGTTAAGGAGGTCAGCTGATCATTAGTAAAGCAGAGTTTAACTTAAGAACAGGACCTATTTGTGCATAGATTAAAGTAACCATATTTTCAGACCCCCAAACTGGGACACTTTGGCCTAACACGTGGACTTTTTTACATTCACACCTCTGTGTGCTTATGTACACACCGTAGGAGTTTTTATCAGGATCAGTAAGGCCTGACTGCTGCAGTATAGAGTAACAACTGTCATGTTCCCACTTTATGGAAATATGAATAAGTAAAGTCGGATGTAATCAGTTGAATTTGCAATATTTTTGGACTGAATACTGTTTCTTAAAAACAGAGACAAATGCTTTTTTCTTTTCTTTTTTTTGACAGCTACAGGGAAGGGACATTGTCTCAGTCACTTCTCATTTATTGTCCAGCAACGGAGACTTTTGCTGGAAATTCATCCTTCATTTTTGAGGATACCTGCTCAGTTTTGACCTGCCATATCGTCGCTGCTCACAGTCTGCTCTGTAAATTTATTCAGGCAGATCAGTTTAATGCAGAAGCCTTACCAGCTGGTGGTAGAGATGATGATGACAGATTGTTGTTTAAAGAAAACAAAAAGGTCTTTTCTACTATCCTGCTGTCTTTTTTTTTTTTTTTTTCCAAATGTATGGCTGTCTTGAGGAGAAGCGTGGGCTCGGAATGACTAATAGAGCGGCTCATACAGAATGGTTTGTAATGGCGGTGTTAATGACCATGTTACTTAAAGGTTACTTCTGAGTGGTGTTTTCTTTCTCCCTCACGTCAACACCTTTATGCTCCCACCAACGTGTTCACTTTGTTTCCTATTATCTTTCCCTTTTCCAGCACAACCTTGAGTGCAACCGCAGCGTCCACCAGATCAAGGGATGACAGAATCAGACGAGAATGAAAAAGATAATGAGAGAGAAAGAGAGATGGAGGGCTAGAAGGGGAGAAAAAGGTGCTAAATCAGAGAGGTCTCAGCCCAGCAGGATTTTGACTTAAACGGACCCAGGCGTCTCGACTTGGCTGGCATCAACCATGTCTTACACGGCATCTGCAGGATGAAGGGAAACGCATGCTGCTCATTACACAAAACAAACACATACACACAGACATATGCACCCACCCTCACATTCAGTTTCATCAAATATATTTAAATTCGGGGATCCCCGCTCACTACAGAGCCCCAAAAGTGCTGGACACAATGCAACTATTCAAGGGAAATGACAAAAGACAAAATGAGGTGAGGTTTCTTCGGAGAGGTAGAAGGTACACAAAGTACACAGATGGTACACAGAGAGGTGGTGGTAGCTTTTATGGTAATTGCATCTCAGCATCCCATTGTCAGTGGGCTCAGTGGTAGGTCTAATTTGGGAGCGGAGGTTGTTGTGTTTTGCACCCTGGCAGACCAGACCTATTGTCAAATCCAGTGGAGCAGGGGCCTCTGCTACAATTCATGCCTGGTCTTTATTGAGTTCTGGAAACAGGTGAAGGTTTGGTTAAACGGATGTCCTTTTCTTGGTGGCCAAAGTATTCAGAGCAATTTATTTTCCTTCACATACTTAGGATACTGGGAAACATGAAGACTTTAAGCTGCTGCTCACATGCAGCTGTCACTTTAGGTGTAGACTAAAGACAGTTAGATGATGCATGTCATCTTATTGGTGATCATAGATGACTGCTGTCCTCCTTTTTTATGATTAATTACATGTGAGGAATATGTATTTGTTGAAATCTTTCCCATTCATAGGCCTAAGAGGAGATGTCAAGTCCAACAGTGAAATTATTTTCCAAACTGTGTGTTGACACACTGACTTGGTTGTCAGCCCCCTCAGAAGAAAGACTAAAAATCTTGGCAGCTGGTTTAGCTAAACAATAGCTTTGGAAAAGGTACTGTACTAATGTTATAGAATAGTGTGAGCTGCCATGAGGAACACACCATTAGCATGTAGCTTACTCTTAAAATGAAAGCCTTGGTTGTTGGAGAGAGACAATGAGTCCTGAGCTACAAGGGCCTGCTGATAATGTGTTGTACCTCAGTCAGATTTGCAGCTGCAAAGAGAAAAACTTGACATCTGTCTTGTCTGCCAATATGAACCCCAGCATGGTGAAAAACCAGGTAAAAATCTGAATTTCGCATTAAGGCTGAAATGGTAACATGCAAAGATATACATATATCAATAGGAAAATGATCAAAGCTGAGGTGATTCAAGGTGATTTTGTCAAGAACTGAGAAACAGGTTTTACAGGTTTTGTCACCATTAAATTAAGATTTTTTTTTATATGTAGATGCAAATCTGACTGTAGCTACATTAGATCTTAATCTTCCCATTCTGTTGTGGAGAAATTTTAGAAGGTGAATTGTTCTAGATAGCTGGCTTTGGACAGAAGAGGAGTGATAGGTCAGTCTGAGAGAGGAAAAGAGAAACAGCAGTGTTAGGCTACTGTGATCTGTTACATGAATACCTCAGGTCTCCTGAAAACATAGATCCAGACTGGAGTTAAACCCAAAACAACACACACACCCTCTCTCTCACACACACACTCAGGTGTATCTCCCTACACCATCTGGACTGATAACAGGCCACAGTGCAGAGGAGCAGAGAGAGGAGATGGAACACAACCACACTTCTCACCTTGCAAGTGCAGACACAGAGAAAGAGACCAGCTCCGCTAAACAGCATACACTGTCTCCACCTGCCTCTTGCCCCTAGTGCAAACACCGTGCCCTCCTGCTTTATCATTGTGGGGAAAACGCACACACACACATTTATATATTTATTTATAGTTCTCTAAGCCTCAAGTTTGGGCCGAGCTCATATAAATGCTGTCGTTTATAAATGTCAGGAAGAATATTCCACAGCACAGAATCTTCAAACCATAAATCTTTCCCCATCACACCTATAGTGGTATTTAAACAAAATGACTAGACTGGCTACCAGCATCACAGTGGAATTATATTTGTTTGGCCTTTTCCTGGTGTGTTTTAAAGGGTACGGCATTACAGCCGGTGCATAGAATTATGTGGTACATATTTTTAAATGACATATTGTTTTAAATATAACCTCAACTGATATATCACATCAAAGAGCAGCCTTGTAAATATGAAGAAAAAGACACAAATCACCGAATCATAGATCACTGTTAGAGCATAACACAGTTCTGCAAACTGTGGAAAAAAGGAAAAAAAAAAACAACTCCATAAATCAAATGCGTGTTCCACATGTGATTAGGTTAAAGTAGAAACAGCACTTTGGTTAAGGTTAGGGAAAGATTATGAATTGATATTGTTAATAAAGTAAATATCTTTTTTTGAGTCACTTTTGAAACGGGTTTTGCTTGCTATAATCTTTCCTCCTGGTCATACTTCAGACTACCTTCAGAGATCCCTTCAAAATTTGTTGTAACTGCAAGTAAAATCTGCTGTAGGCTGTGTGTGATAATATATTCAAAAGTTTGAGTGTCAAAAATAAAAATAATAATAAAAATAGTAAAGCTGTTTCTTCACCAAGTGCTGTTAGTGCCTGAGCATAACCATACAAAAGTTAATTATGCTTTAATTACTATGAATGGATATTGAGTTGTTAAAAACAAATATTGTTGGAAAAACAAATGAAATACGTTGTCAGTCAATATTTTGTATATGATACATTCTGACAGATTTGACAGACACATTCCCTAAAATATTTCCTCATTATGTTGATGAAGCATGTATTTCAGGTGGCATTACCCTTCTCTAAAAATGTATTTGCTGCTGCAAATTAGTAGTGTACAAGAGTGATTTCTAAAAGCTGCATATTGACAAAAGCATAATTATCCTTAGTGTTGTGCACACCATTAACATTCATGATAACTCTTGTGCATAAGTGAAATAGATTAAAATATTAGAGGGAGGAGTGCACATGCAAAACATATTCTGAATAATGCAAAGTGCTCTTGATTCTTTAGTAAAGACATAATGATGTGGAGCCATTAGAGACAGCTGTTGTATACTGGGTGAAACCCCAGGCTGAGCCAGTTTGCTGGTGTGGCTGTGTCAAAGAAGGGCCACCCTGCTCCTTCTGTGTGATAACAGCTCCCATGTTTTCAAGGGGATTAGGCCTACCAGTGGGGAGAGGCAGACTGGGGGTCTGTGTTTGGAACGTAGGAGGGATCTTCTCCACTGGTGGCTGTTGAGGGTGGGCTTTTCACCCTTTGAAAGACAGCACTACACATTGTAGCCTACACCACCGAGGCCTTACAGGGAAATCTCTTACAGTTTGTAAGTACTTTAGTAGCCTTTATTCTCACTTTTATAGCACCACAAAAAAGTGTCTCTGAAGTCTACCGATCATGCAACTATAAAGGGTTCTCTGTAGTACAATAAAATCTGTTTGCAGTGTCCTCTGCCTGTAGATGGTTGTGTTCCCTTCAGTAGATCCACCTTGATTTCTTTGAACCCGATCAGGGATGTGGTTATGATGGCACAATTGGGTTTAGAATGAAAGTGTTTAAGTGCCAAACCCACTAACGCAGAGAGACTAGAGCTGTGCTGTGCCAGCCCTCCTGCAGCAAAGTCCCCACGTTCCTCGTACCTTAATTGGTTTGTTAAACATCAGACTGTAATCACATGTGGCGAGCATGGAGAGATCTGTAAACACCCCATATGTGGTGTTTCTGTCCGCCCTCTGCTTTCCTTCTTACATCACACCAAAACAAAACCACGTGTCGATTTCTAAGTCGGGGATTAGATTCTGTTTTTTCTTTGGTTTCCTATACTGGGGAGAAAAAGCTAATTCAGTTGTGTAAATTTCGGGGCCTAAATTTCCTCATGGGCCAGTGCTGTTAGTGTTTGGATGCTAATGCCACAGTGGATAAAATTGTTAAATACGTACACATGTGTGAGAGTGGCTGTGTGCTCTTTTTTTTTCCATAGCCAATTCAAGACTCACATAGGCCAGCCTAGACTTGTCATGGTCTCCTTGCTAACATCCAACTGTATTGTTGTGAAAATAGTAAGTTAATTTTAGTGCGCCGCTGCATGAAGGGCTAGGTCATTTGAAGGATAGAGAGGAGAAGGCTGGAAAAAAAAATCTGCCGCAGAAGGTGAAAGCTGTCTGGGATCAGGTCAATCAGTTTTCTGCTCCTCACCACCCTTTCACTAATTCCATCTTTCTTTCTCTCCGGAGCAATGGAGCCAGTCGTAGGGAGGTTGGAGTTCAAAGTGGTGCTGAGGACTGGGTGACAATTAGACTTCTGAAGAAAGCACTTTTCACGTTTTACGTCACTATTGATTAAGGCATTCAAGCTGTCGGAGACCTATATTAAGTGGAGAACTAAATATACAAGAGTCAAAGTGTAAAGAAAGGATTATAGAATGCTTCTACATACAGGAACAACCTAATTCATACTTATTATAGCTAACTGCATCATTTTGTAGGCTTACAGGTTATGTCACAAAATGCTCCATTCAGGACTGGATAATCTACTCTAATATGTCCCTGCTGTGTTAAAGCTGGTCCTGGATGCTACTATATCAGAGTTTAGTGTTCGTTTAGTGAATCTTTCCTGCTCTTTATTTGGTTTGGTGAAGTTTAACCTTCAGCTAGCCTGGCCACACTCGTTATCTGAGATGGGGTTTGAAAATACAAGCAATAAAGCATAAATCTATCCTCTCTCTTGCTTGGCTTGTGTAAACTCAGCAGCCAAACAGCGTTGTTTTAGAACAAAATGAAAGTCTTTTGCTTATCATGCTTGGACTAACTTGCTCTATGCTGTACTATAAGAAAAATACCTTTTGTATGAAACCATAATATCACATTTCCAAAGTTATTTTCGAAAATGAGTAAAGTGAAGACTGAGTATTCGACCACCTCATGGAACTAAACAGTAGCTTGATTATCTAGCTCTCTACAGCACAATCGATAGACGCCTACTTCTGTCTGAAATCAAGAACCCATTGTTTATGAAGAATGGTGAGTGGTAAATCTGCCACATTTATGTTAACAGCATATTTGCCGTGCAGTAATGGAAAGCTTGACAGGTGTAGCATCTAAGGGAGGCGGGTCTTAGTCAGCGGTCAAATGATAAAAAACCTCTGTGTGTAGTCTGTTGGCAGTTTTTTAAGAATCATTCCTTGCTATCTTTGTCACTGCTGTTACAACATTACATTGATAATTATTTATTTACCACCATTCGGTCTCATAGTTGCCCATCTCACAGACATGTCACCTTTTCAATCAGCAGCAGAGCAGCACTGTTGGAGCTGGTAGTGATCCAGGATGCTGATCAAACATACAGCCGTTACTCATATGCTGCCTGACAATGGATACTGAATTGAGATCTTTGAGTTAAAGGGTGTTCTGCCAACTCACTGCTCCTCCCTGCAGTCCTTCCTCCTTAGTAGTGCACTTGGGAATGTGAGATCTGCGTGTCTTCTGATGTGTATAGTATATCTTCATGTGTCTTTGGAGGAGTAATCCCCCTTATGTCTTTACCACTGCATTAAAAGTGATTGCTGTGACATTTTCATGAAAAGATTGCCATAATATGGATTGTATGTAATTACAAAGCTCCAACACTGATACATTTTTCCCATTATTGCTCTTGAGGGTTTTCCTCTGATGCAGGTGAGGTGGTGTCCTATTCTGTTATTACACCCAAAGAGCTGATAGTCAATGGAGATCCACGCTGATAGAAGAGGTTTATCACAACACAGCACAGCTGCATTGATGGCTGCACTCTCCCAGAGGGTAGAGGTGCTTATTATGCATCCCATATGAAGGCACAGTGTTTGCTCATAAAAGCTCAGTCTGGATAACGATGCTTGAACACTCACTCTCATCTGATTTCATTTGAAGACTAATGATGAGTTTGCCTTCTAACTTCATTTCCCCTCAACATTACAGTGCAGCTGTGTTTTTCTCATTGATGAAGTGTTATAAAACTGTGGACGAAGTGTCTGAGGTACATTTGTGAAATGAGGCATCACAAGTCCAGCTTTTCCAGGAGATGGAATAAATTCTTTAAAGTAAGCTGTTGAGTGTAATGCAGACTGGCTGTGTCTTTTTTTTCTCTCTCTCTCTCGTTTCTTGTTCTCCCACTTCCTGCATTTAGTGAGCCCACGCAGACATGGTGCTGCCAGTGACAGCATGAGTCCTCAGTTACCTGGACCATGATGTTATGCTGCCATTCAGGCTCCATTGTCCACTTAAATGGTAACTTTAGCCTGTAAAAAATGATGGAAATGTATAATTTAAAGGCTGTTTTCTGTATATTGAAGTAGCCCTGGAAATGCACAGTTCTGCTTTGCATGCACCTTTATAAAGCCTCATGTTAATTCAGTAGTCTTTAAAAGCTCTCACTATTAAACCTTTTGGAGCATTCATAACACACATTTTCTGTCAAACATCATGTTGAAAATAAATGACATGGATTGGCATGAACAAACATGACAGAAATTATCAGAGAAAACAGTCAAATGCAAGAAATTATCTTAATAATGTGTCAGTGCATGGGTAGTTAGATACAAATCCCCCTGATATTTAGCCATTGTCAAATGTAATTATCATTTTTAAATTGAAGCATCTATTATTTGACTATTATTAATTGATATATATAGATCTCTCCTTGAATGAAATAGTTAGCGCCCAGAAAGGGAAATTAAAGTAAAAAAGAAAATACAGAAAATAAAAAAATATTAGATGTCATATTACATAAACAGAGATATCATTATCAGTATTTAAATCCAGACTCTGATATGGATTAGACTTTTTCTTTTAGCCTCTGTTAATACATGTGTGCACCTGGTAAAACAGTATATGCACAGTGTGCTTGTGCAGGTGTGTGCTACAGGAAAGGCCTGCTATGCATTAGATACGGCCAAGTGGAGGCAGCATTCTCCTCTCAGGCACAAAAGTGTTTGGTCAGACGTCCTCACTTAAGTGCACATCTTACAAACCTCTCATACACGCTTTCCTTCATGCTTAAAGACACTTTAAAGGTTTACTCTTAGACCTAATATCAGTAAATAATTACATCATTATTATTATTATTATTGTTGTTGTTGTTGTTTTGAAATTGCAAAGTCTCTGCAGAACTTGTAAACTGCAGCTTTGACTAAACAATTCAAACACACAGCGCTTGCATCTTTAAATGCTTCAGTGAGTTTTAGAAGCTGTGCTGTATTGTCTTTACTACTCAGCTATAAAGTTGCTCAGATTAATTTGTCGATGCTTGCACAGAACTACCATTATCACTCTGCCATTACAACTGATGACAGCTGCTGCTTCGCTGGATTTTATTATTATGGAATGTTTGCGTTTAATTTAAATTATACGGTAGAAAATGAAAAATGGCACATTCAGTTCATACAGTGTCTTTTCTGTCCTTATGTGACTTTAGAGATATTTATTATTATGACTTGATAAGCTTAATGTTTTATCTTCTAACTACAACATGTGTTTGCACACAGTCATGCAGTATAAAATGTCATCCTATGCTGGGATGTAATGTAATGTAGACAGGGCAATGTTTAAGTGCTTCAGAGACCTGACCTGCTCTATGTGTGTTACCCTACATACTATGTTAACAAGGTAAAAAGCCACTAGCTGTGAAATCTATGTTGATCACATGCTTTCCTGTTGTTCTTAAAATGGGAACAACTGTTTTCTCTGCAGCTTGTAACCAACCTTCCATGAACATTGAGCTTATGCCTGAAAATCAATTGCCTGTCTGAAATCCTACAGTTAACATCAGGGGCCCTGTTGCGGATGAAATGATAAGTCCTGAAATTTGCTTATTTATTGCAAACAATTACAACAGTCTTAAAACAGTCACTAAAACTACTCATTTTAGGTTTTCTAATTTACAACAGCTGCATTCAAATTCAAAGATTGTTGCTGTAAAAGGTTATTTTAAAGATGATGAGTTTGGAGTTTGAAAAGAAAAAGGATTTGCTTTATTAATTTTTGATGCAATTTCTTTTATGTGCTATCTGTTTTCATTCACACTCACACAAAGAGAGACGTGACTTCAAGTTTTTATAGGTAAGCGTTCTTGACCTCTTTCACTTCCCCCTGAGTGAATATTTGAAATAATAATTGTATATATAAAATAGTGTTACACACATACTATGCAGAAACTGTGCGATCACGATGGCATGCTGGTGGTAACTGTTTGTTTGCTCCAGCATAGAAGGGCTGCCGGCCAGTAGAAGCTTGCTGAGGCTTCAGTGAGAAGATATAGTGTCCCTTCCCCCTCTTCAGCACTGTCCTTCCTTTGAGCCGCATTTGAATTTAATATTCCATGAAATAAGGCGGCCCATCAGGCTATTGTAATCACATCAGGTTAATAGAAGAAGTAAAATTACTCTTACTTACTCCTCTCTCCCTCTCTTTGACACTTTCTCAACCGTACCCTTTTTTCCTCAATCATGAGCATATTTAAAGCAAACTGTGCCACAGTATTTTTTTTCCTCCTTTAAAATTCTTTATTCTTCCTCCTCAAGTGTTCTGATTATTATTAGGATTCATCCTGAATGGCTGATGCAGATCCTTTTGAGAGTGAGACGACTGATTTTCCAGTCCTAATAGGATGTTCATTTTTGTGGGAAATAAATCCGGACCCTCATTCTCTCCTCACTTATTTATTTTATTTCACTAGCATGTTCTCTTTTCATTTAATACTCTTTTGTTTTTCCACTCGCCACCCCCTACACAAGCGCATATCCCCCCCCCCACACACAAACACACATACAAACATGGCCGCAGTCTGTGGGTGTCAGCCTGTCAGGGTTCTAGATGTCATGTAATTGTATGTATCACCTGCAGCATTCCTTCAGTGTAAAAGCATTCTCCTGCAGCACCGAGGCCTGCTGTTCCATAGTGATACGGCAATGCCATACATGTGACACCCACACATTGCTCCCTGTGGATCACTCTTTATTACTCCCATCTCACCTCCATCAAGGCCTGGCCTACTGCCATTATGACACCTGAGGAGAGAAGGAGCGAAGGGAAAAGAAGGAGAACAGTCACACTCAAGGCAGTACAAGCCTGACAGACTGTCTTTTGGACAGGCTGGGGACAAAGACAGTTTCCAGGCAGCCAGCTCCCTAAGTAGGATTTCTCCTCTTTTATAGCCTACTTTTTCACTATAAAGACGGTCTCTCAGGCTGCAGTTCAGAGTTCGCTGACTTAAATCACACATACTTCTTCCGATAAGTCAAGGAGATGCACGGTAAAAGCTAATCATATTCAGACCTGGGCTTCGGGTGTGTTTAATTTTGATTTCGTGTGAGGTCTCAAAACTGGCAAAATGAGCTGTCTGCTGCATTCAAAATCTTAGCAGAAGTGTTTCAGTAAATGGTGTTTTTCGTATGTTTTGTAAGACCTCTATGAAAGAGCATTTGCCTTTAGTTACAGGAAACCTGTTTTAGCCAGTTTACTTTCATTTATTTATTCTTTCCTCGAGCCAGTGTCATGTTAAATCAACTAGACTACCTTAAATTATGACTTTAGGTCATGTAATTGGGTTAGATGTGCTTGTGACATTGCTGTTAGTCTATTGAAAGTTATTCACAGACATCACAGTTTTGAATGTGATAGATAAGAAAAGAATCAAATATGGGTGAACGGTTTGGCAGATTTCAAAGGCCCCCTGGCCGACATGGGCTCTTAAAGATGCCACGGTTTATATATTTTACCATGTGATAAATATTTTTTGAATTTGCAGAGAAGCTGTCCTGTGTCACCATGACCAAAATCTCTAACACCTGGAACACACACTTAGAAATACAGAAAATCGTTAAACCGAGCCTGCAGTGTCTCTCTATCTCAATGACTTTTCATAGGAGAAGTGACTCTGTCACTATTAAGAATAGAAAATTATACAGCAGGAAGAAGGGCAAAAAGAAACTGACAGGAGTGCCGGCATCATGCCTCCTCTAAAACCTTCGTCTGGTTGTCAAAAATGAAACAAAGAGGAAATAGGGAAAAAAAGGAAACCATTATTTACACTTTTTTTTTTCAACAAGAAAGGTGGGTTTGCAATCCATGTTTGGCTGCACATGATTCTTTTCATCGACAATGCAGCTATAGCAAATGTTGACATTGTGGGCTCTATTTTTGGCTAAGTGGAACCTGTGTCAGCCGTGTGCACACTTCTCTCTCGCTCATGCCCATTCGGTGCTGTGGTGATTCGCCATGAACTTCGCCATGCGTCAGAAGCAATCAAGTGACAGAGTGCAATTTTGGTGTCAGCCATCACTGGGATTAGCGCTTTCATCGCAAGGAACAGCAGTGTCACCGTTATATTTTAAACTTTAACTCTTTTTGTTAATCTTTGTCGGCACCTAACGCAGCACCACAGGCAAGCAGTCCATTTTGTTATGGTTCCTGGTTTACTTATTTCAATTATTGCTGCAGTCAAAGGAAGCTGTAATGCATTTTAATGTGTCTGTGTTTGTAACTGGCCACACATGCTTCCCATAGTCAGACTTAATATTAATTATTTTAAATGTGACTGAGAATATTTGGCTAATTGCTTTTAATGAATGAAAAAAGCTTTTTAATCTCCTAACTTTGATACAGCTTAAAAATAATTTCCTTGCCTCATCTAATGTTTCACAAAGTGCCAGGGTTTTTACTGCAGGAATTTTAAAATGTAATATTGCACCTTTATCAAGAAGGGGGATGTGGAGAAAAAGGAGCGATGGGGTTAGATGGTATATGCTGATTTATAGCAAGGCCAGAGAGCAAAGCCCTGAAGCAGCAAATGCAGTGCTTCAAATAGAGATTGCTGGTGGCCTTTGGTGTGATCAGTGACCCAAGGTGAGGCATTTAGTGATTTATCTCTCACATATCCCCTCATCTCTCTTGCCCTGTGGTGGCGCAGGGCAGGCTAAAGCACGTAGCACCTCTCTTGGAGCTCTGGCCCTGGCCTTGACTCCCTCACTGACCCAGGAACCTAGACTAGTCTGGGCAGGGAAGCACAGGACACACAGCCCAGCACCTCTGGCAGTCAGGGTAAGCAACATAGAGATGATGGGTCAGAGATGCAGGTCAAGCTAGCAGACCTCTCACCGCTGCTGGAGTGCACTGGCTGATACGCTGTTATACTGTGATTTGATTGTGTTTGTTATCTCCTTCTTTGGAGCAACACCCGGCCTCTTTCTTCTCTCCTTGCCTCCATTCTTTTACATGCACTAACACTATGCTATGATTCTCTCTCTCTCTCTCTCTCTCTCTCTCTCTCTCTGTCTCTTTCTCTCTCTCTCACACACACACACACTTGCTGTGCACACCTTCATATATATACAGTCATGAACACTCTCTGAGCCCCACAGCTGTCTAAAGCTGAGGTTGGCTAATGAGGAAATGTCTTCTCAGTTGAGTGGACTTGATGCCAAGAGGAAAACCTGCAGAATTAGCCCTACAGCTTCATCCGTTCTCTCTCTCTGGTAAATGTGTGTGTGTGTGTATCTACTGTATCTACGCACATACACAGTCTACACATGTGCTCCTTGTGAGTGTGAATGAGTGTGTGCAACCGAATGTGGGGGAGTATGAACAGTGTGTATTTGTGCATGTGAGACCAAAAGAGTGTGTGTGTGTGTGTAAAGCTCAACTCCACTCTTAACATATTTCACTGCATGGGACCGGGGCTGACATCTCCCATGCCCTGGGATCCTTTAGGAGCAGATTTAGAGTGATTTTCAGTGCAATTATACCTGCCAGCTTTGACTGGTAGAGTTGCCCTCTTCTCAGCTCATGTCTTCATGCTGGAGAGCAGCTCCAGAAATGCTGAGGGGATGGCGCGGGCCCGACACCCAGACAAAACAGAGGAAGAGCCTCCCTCTCTGTGACTGGCTGCAGTCGCCCACAGCCCGGGTCCTGCATGGTGCCCGGAACAGGAAGCCATTCACAGCCAGTGGAAGGTGATAATGAGCTTGTGCGCTGAGTGTCAATTACCACATGCGCCATGTCCTTGTAATCTGCAAGGGTGTCAGGGTGTGTACAGGGTGGGTTTGGTGGCATAATTAGAGAGGTTACAGTGGGTGATTAGTGACCTCTGCACCTCTAAATAGCCTCTGCTCGTGTGTTATGAGCTGGTAAATGTAATTTTTGAAGGTAAATTGTTAAATTAGATCAAATGGACGGTCTTGGACAATCAATATCTTGCTGTAAAAGATATTTTAAAATATTTGACATTTTTATGAATATTATACAGCTTATGATCTGTTCAATCATACAGGATGTTTTTGCAATCACTGCGTGTGTGTGTGTGTGTGTGTGAGAGAGAGCACATGTGTGTCATTTCCCTGACCTGGACCCCAGTGACCTCTGTCTGTATCCCTGTCTGGGGCCAGACTGCAGTGTCTTCAGCACCATATATCAGATTAGCCATAAAAACCTGCCTTGGCCCCACTCTGCTCCTCACACTGGGAGCTAATGAGAGATGCACTATCAGCTGCACAATGAAGCCACTCACCACCTCCACTGGAGTAGCCTGGGTAATAAAGGGGTGTGTTGGGGGTGGGGGGCGGGGGACGGGTGTTGAGGACAATTTGATCCCTTACAAGAAGTATATTACCACTTCAGCTGGCGTGTCCGTGCACCGTCCATTTTACATGTATCAAGGCAGATGGTAAATGCACAGTCTCATTTTCCAGGTGAGAAGAGGTTCTGCACAGAGACTTGAGCACTTCTCGCTAATTTCACAGATATTTCACAGAAGCTCAGAAGAACATTTTTGTGTTGCAGTGGTGTTTCTGGAGATTAGGAGAAAAGAGTCTTTTGACTGGCTGTGGAGGAGCTTTCTTCACTGTCTGCAGGGGAAAATGAGACAGGACCAAGTTAGAGACAAGCAGATTAAACGAAGGTGCTGTATTGATGAGGGAGCTAATCAGTGCCTGGTCTGGGAGACCAAGCACTGACACACACACACACACACACACACACACACACACACACACACACACACACACACACACACACACACAGTCTTTGCTTATGTCACTTTTGGGGAATTTCCATAGACATACATTCATTTCCTGGAGACTAACCTGAAGGACTACCTGACCTTAATCTAACCTTAAACTTAACTTAACAATAACCTTAACTGTTGACCTAAAAATCACAGTTTTCCAAATTGAGGACAACACCTTTGTCCCCAATTGCACCCGCTGTCCTGAATCAACTGGTCTTTAGTCTAGTGTATGTCCACAATTTGGACATAAGTGAACCCACATACACATAAACACACACAGTAGGTCCTCAAGCTCCTCATGGTTTTATTAGTGTCTATTTGCTTTTGGACACAAAATCTGTGTGATTGGGATGGATGCTTTTTAAAAGGAGTCTTAACCAGTTAATTTAGGATCTGTTTACTCAGAGGTTTTGAGGAAATGATAGTGAGTCACAGGGTGCACAGACTGAAAGAATCTAAATTTAATATGAGCTTGATATTGTCTAGTTAATGAGAATTCAGAATTGGTGAATACGAAACACTTGTTGTGCAAGATTATTACAGTAATACTAAGTATAATTATATGTAAAGTAATGCCATTTATGACTTCACAGTCATGATTTAGGCTGTCTTGAAATGGAACACTTTTTAAAGATGTGTTCATTGTATGAAGTCTTAACAACCATCAGCTGTGCAATTTAGATGCTTATATATTGAATTACATATTTCCTGATCTAAATCAGTAACCTTTTCTAATTTTACACCATTTTTAATTAAGTTATAATTCTTTTCTGATACATTGAGCAGTTCAGAAAAATAAAAGGGTTCAAAAATGTTTACATAAACTATGATATCAATAAGAGTTTTGGTGTTGGAAAATCATGTTGGAGCAGATAAGTGAGTGAGAGGCTTATATTTTAGAAGTGCACCAATGTCTTAGTTGTGTTTACAGTGTTTGTGTTCTGACACTGTGGTTTGAGTTCTTGATGGTGAGATAGTGACTTACTTTGTCTAAGCTCCCCCTCTCACTTCCACACACACACACACACACACACACACACACACACACACACACACACACACACACACACACACACACACACACACACATACACATTGTGTAGTGATGGCTGCTCCTCTGGTCAGTGCCTTGCATGTTGCTGACTCTCAAAAAGAGCCCCTGTCCAAATAAATAATGGAGCCAAAGAGGCTTTCTCCTGTCGCTCCACGTCATCAACTCCAAAACACTAAAGTTGACGACTCAGCTGTAAGGTGTCCATTATCTGCTGTGGACGCAGGAGTCGAGCAGGCTCGTCCAGGCAGGGGCCGCACATGTTAAAGCATGGAATAGCGTCCCCCTGCCCCTCTGACAGCTCACTTCTTTCTCTGCCCTTTAGAGTTGAAGCAAGGCGAAAGTAGCAGACCCCCATATATACAGTATATATATATCCATCTCTGCTCAATGTCATGTTTATCTGTCAAGGGCATAGTTAGGTTGAACTGTGATCACTTATGCCGCCGAGCTCCTCTGCCTCACGCACACACACATAGACACGTAGCATCAGTTAGATACCCTCACCAACACACATGCGCTCCCTCTGTCACTGTCTTGAGTTGTTCATGCAGTCAACAACACCATTCAACAGCCAAGTGTTTGATTCCCCTGCTCTCTGTCACTATTTATTCTAATATCTTCTGGCATTATAGCAGTAGCTCATAATGAGTTCTGATAAATTAAAGGTTGTATTGTTCGCCTGCCATGGCTGTCCTTGATCAGGATGCCAATTACGGAGGGTAATTTTCCCACTCTCCCCTTTTCTTCCATATGTTCCGAACAAAAGGAGGTTTCTGCAGAGTAGCTCAAGTTGACACATGATGACAGATTCTTTTTTAAATCTTTTTTTTCCCAATAATATTTCAATGTTATGATGGCACTTTCTGCATTTTTATTAAATCCTTCCCCCATGTTATGTTCTTTCTTTAGGGGTAAAGTACAAAATACTGCTTCTTTGACTCAATTGAAGATGTCACCCAAGAATCTTTAACGTGAACAGAACAGTTTTGACTCCCCTTATGAGAAATGACAGATGAGGACACAGTCTATCTTTATTTGTATAGATGTAGTCAGACAAGGATGCCTCTCCCCTAACTAGTGCAAGCCTAAAAATAAGTAAATAAAACTAACATGCTCGGAGGCAGGTGAAGGGAGGGGAACCTCTGCTTTTTTTCATAAACAATATATGAGGTGCTTTTTGCAAGTCAAATCCTTAAAGATTTACTGCCGGCTCCACTCTCAGTGCTTTTTAAAGAGCGAAGATAGCATGCAATGGAAGTGGTGAGGAAGCCTAGGGTGGGGTAGGAAAACAGAATGAAGAACCAAGTAATTGCTAATGGATAGAATTTAACCTGAAGATTGTGAACTAAGATAAGATAAGAACTATTTCACTCTGTTGTCTAAAGTCTTTTTTTTGGATTACATACAGAAGATGTTCACATCCACAGCCTCTTCTCTGGGCATGCTCAAATCTGTGTTGTCACTGCCTTCAGTAGCCAGCATGAATTCAACCAGAATCTGAGTAATATCTCCAAAGTGAGAGTGACCAGTAATTAAGGTCCTCAGATTCCCACTGCATGTTATCGCTTTAACAATCTCCGGGGTGAGATGCTTTTTGACTGCTGGTTGTGCAGTGACCTGTGCACATCAAGCTTTTCTCTGCTTATTTGGTTGTCTTCTTTCCACACTAATGGCCATAGGGGGCTGAGTCCAGGCTTCACCTGACCACTGCTCACAAAGCTGGGTCTCTGGAACCGACAGGCGGAACAGAAATCACATTAACCCAGGCCGAACCAAAAGAAAAGCCTACATACTCCTGCACATACTATTCTAAGCAAAAACAGGAGAATCTCACTGTTTCCCCCCCTTCATCAGCAGCATGTGTCAGTTCGGCTCATTGTTGTTTACTGGTGTTTCATGAAGGCTGTCTGCCACCCACACCTCCTTCCAGAGGACAGGCACCTTGCGAGGACACTACTGGGCTGACGATGTAAAACGCCCTGTGGGGGATGGTGGGGCCTGACCTCTTCAGTCGGCAAATAACACTTTTGTGATAGCGAGGGGATAATTTGCAGGATTTGCTGCCAATTAGTGTATCATTTCTGTAATGCAGTTTGGGTTTTCAATCGGGTGAAATGATGTGTTTCCAGGCCCGTAAAGAATTCAGGCCACTCCAGTCTGGCACATCACATCCTGCCTGTGGGCTTAAAGGGAAGGAAGCGAAGGTGAATTAAAGCTAAATTAGTTATCATAGCAGTCATCTACCGGCAAGATTTTTTTTTCTTGTAAAGATTGTGGTCGAGTTTTTTTAGGCGAGTCTCCATGTCTCTCATCTTTCATCTGCGTGTGCAGCTCTGTGTCCAGAAGGCATCTAGACTCATTTCTTTTCTACCCTTTACATTGCACCTCATCATAAACTCCCCCCACCTCGACAATGCTGTGGAGAATAAATCGACCATATTTCAGCACTGATGCTCCCTGCCCGTTCCCAGTCCTTCAGAGGGGAGGGCAGGAGCCCTGGCAGTTTGTTGTTTTTATTTAATGCGCTCCTACTTCCACGTCATATTTTCTGTCTTTAATTGATGCCCATGCCTGTGTTGTTGCCCAGTGCACCATTGAGAGGATGCTTTCTCCAAACAGGCCCTTATCTTGCTCTAATAGGCCTGGCACTCCTCTGAGGCCTTCAGCTGTGTCAGGCCACTGCTGCCTCGCTGCGCCTCCGGTTTGAACTGTTGCCGTGTTGCCCATTAGTTCTCTCTCCAGGCCTCACTATTCCCCCTGCTCATCCCTCTGCCACACCGCCCCCCAGCCCCACAGCCTTCCCAGCCCTATCCTTCACCTCTGCCTGCACCGCTCCCTGCTCCCCACTCCCCAATGTTTCATCAGCTATTATATGAGCATGCTTTCACTGTAAACATTTTTCTTCTCATTTTTCTCTGCGGTTCCCCTCCGCAGGTCCTGGTCCTGTCTAGGTAATTTGTGTGTTTTGGAGGTACTTTAGGCCATGTGCCACCCATCACATTCGGCACCCTATGGGGTGCCTCCCTGATAAAGCCAGTGTGGAGGGTGCATGATTGCATCCAATGTTTAGGTGGCATGAGATTTGTCTTTATATGATATTTTTGGTGGATACAGTATGTGTTTGTCTGTTTGCTTATGTATGAAAGTGATTGCCTCAGTTTTTTGCGCATGTGAGAGAAAGGCGATATCTAAAGTGTAAAATGTATGGTACTGGACTTGTAGGCCCTCTTTAAATCAGAGCCTCTGTACACATTGATAGATTGGCAAAGCAGTTTGTTCTACCAAATTTAACAATGATATATCATTATCACAACTTTGGGGGAAATCTATAAAATCAATGGGCCTGCCGGTGGAGCAGGATTAGTATTACTTACACGCTGAGAGAGTGTTAAAGTGCCTGAGTATGGATCCCAGTTGTGGCTTGGATCAATGGCATTTGTGGACACTAAGCTCAATAACAAGCCATCCAAGAACTGGTTAGAAGAAGAAAGAAATAGATGTGAAAAGCAAATTTGCTGGTAGAGAAGCTAATATCCTGTGCGCGCCTGGCTGAACATGAGCTGTGTAGCTGCTGGCGGGTGAAGAGGGAGTAGAGGGCAGGAGAGGAATAGATTCCACTGCTGAAATGATACAGATACAAATGTAGCTGTCATTATTGATATTCCTCCATCATTGATATTGGCAGACAGGGATGAAGAATGTAAAATACATTGATCTCAAAGGGTGGGAAAAATGTATTGAGTGACACAATTTGATTTAGATATTGAGTGTTTTCAAAGGCACAACTGATGCTGAAGAGGTTATTGAGAAGACTGTATGCTGAATATCTTTTGAGATTTTCTGTTTTTTGAGGGAGTGATTCTCTCTCAGATAAGAATAATCATTGACATCCCTGTTTGAGCAGGGCAGAGTGAGATGTAAAGCTCTGTTTGGATGGTTTCTGCACGGTGGAACAACAAGAGGTGAGGCAAAGCCACCGTAATTGGATCTGTAAAAGTCAAATTTCCTGTTTAGTGCACAAGTCTTGAAAAGATGACAGAGTGTTGTTTTTAAAGGATGGAGATGTCTGGCCACAAGGACAGTGTTATTTCATGAAAGAGATGGCAAGCCCATTGAAAACACATATTTTCCTCAACAGTGAACAAAAAGGAAACATGTCCATGTAGTTCTCCCTTTGCTGAGCACTGTACCACTACAAATAATGAAGAGCAACAGACTAAACTTCACATGTGCTTTGACTTTTTGATCAAACTGCAGTGATTGTAATATATGTGTGGTAAATATTCATGTAAAATGGTAATGATTTTATGATACTGCATACATATCTGTAGAAATACACACAACATACATACATTCTTTTTATTACACCTGTAAAACATCTGTGTTAATGAAACTAATGATTCATTAATTGAATCATTCATTTTTGGTGAGATTGTCGGAAAGGTGTGTAAAGGTTTGGTTGCTTATGAAAACATAAGTAAAGCAGACTGTGATAATTTGCTAATCCTTCAACATACAGTTTACTCTGAAACTAAAAAGAGTAAGACAGTGTATTGAATGCTTGACCTCATAAGCTTCATTGATTTTTTGCAAATATCTGCTTATTATGAATTTGATGCAGCAACATGTTTTAAACACATTGGGACAGGAGCAACAAAAGACTGTGGAAGTTGTGGACTGATCCAAAAACACCTGTTTGGATCATTCCACAGGTAAACAGGTTCATTGGTAACAGGTGATAGTATCATGATTGGGTATGAAAGGTTCATCGTGGAAAGACTCAGTGGTTCACAAGCAAGGATGGAGAGAGGTTCACCGCTTTGTCAAGCACATGACATAAAGGAGATTACTACACGGGCTCAGGAACACTTTGCAAAACTGTTGTTAGTAAACACTGTTATTTTGGATTACATGAGATTGTGCCAGTGTACCTAATAAAGTGGACACTGGGAGTCTTTGTCTATTTACAGCATATACAGCATGCAAAGACTTGAAATTAAATCATCATAAAATGAAATATGATGAAATATGTCTTTTCTGTATAGTGAATTTTCAGTAATGCTTCAAGAGAATTTTCTTACATAAAGGTTTTAAAATCCTGTGAATATATCTTTTTCAGGTATCTCCCGTTACCCCACTGTATCTGTACACTTATCAGCCCCATGTGATGCCCCAACCCCAGAACTGACAGACTGAAATGACAAGTAGGGACTGTACTTAGACCAAGCTGACAGCAAGACATAATTATTAGAGAGCTATAAAGTAATGAAAGTGAAAAATATCTGTCGACCCGATTCTCTGATCAACTGACAAAATGCCATTAAAGCAACGTCCCTGTCACATTGTTCACAAACCCCCTCTGCATCCTTTCACCTATAGACGTGTGCTTGTGAAAACATTACCACACACACTATAGTTCTTATTTGCTGCTAGAATCCGTTTTCTTCATCTGCCAAGACACTCTGAGAGATAAACAGGACATTTTCCCTCTGTCAGTGAATCTGATTGCTTATGTGCTGTTGCTCTGTGATTGTACATCCAATAGCGGCCGACTCCGGCTCCAGAAGTAACTGTTGGCAAGCAGGGGAAAGGTAGCAAGTGAACTGTGGTCAAACAACATCACTTCCCAAAGAACACAAGTGGGCCATCTACACAAAGGGCTGATGATAACAGCAAGACAACAACCTAACTTATTGGTTTGGAGGAAAATACAAAGGAGAGAGTGATTGAGCAGAAGGGAGGGAAGAGGAGAGATTGTTCTTGGAGGCACAAAATAACGCCAGGTACAAAAGGGAAGGGACAGGGTAAAAGGCAGATGAGATATTGTGCCAAGAGGGGGGATGTGTGGAAAAAGAGAGTGAAATAGAAAGCTCAGATGAGAGCCAGGACTACTTCTGAAGAGGCCAGTTTGTTTTTACCTCTGTTTTGACAGAGAAGAGCGATAGACGGAGAGAGAGACGCGAACAGGGCGTAATTAAACAGCCTAATGAGTTTGTGGCTCTTTTGAAGACTGTTTTTAAATGGAGCTCTGGTTTTGTGGGAGAAAATCTTCTCTTTCAGAGATGTCAAAGAAGTTTCTGACAGAGCAGTTATCACAGCATGTCAAATTACTCCAGCTCAAGAAATGATTTGGATTTTTTTTCTTTTCACAGAGTGCTTCGAAACAAAAGCTCCCCCCCTCCCTCTCTGATTTGCCTTGGCAGGGTCCCGCTGGGTGGGGGGTCCGCATGGACAGTGAGGGCTTTGCCAGAGGATTATAGGATGAGAGGGGGTGAGATGAGCGAGTGTGTGTTGGAGGTGTGTACATCTGCGTGTGATGGGCATGGGGGTGCGGTGGAGGTGGGGGATTCGGCAGGAGGGGGTTGCAAGCAATTTTTCCCAAAACGCTGCAATTGTCCCCAAGATTGAACAGTGCAGAGCGGCAACGCTCATTTTCCAGTCTATTCATTATCTCCTCTGTATTTACTTATCTTTGTCTCACAAGGAAAAAAATCAGTGTTAAAAGGGGCCCTTTCATGTGGAGAGGGTTTTTAACAGAGCTTTATGCTCTGACATGGTTGAGTTAAACTAAACCGTAGTTATGTTATGAAAGCAGTATGAATAGCAAATTAGTACTTTCTGCTTTTCAGTGGTATTATAAACTGTATTAGATCCCTGATTTCCTCAAATTACATTTCCCTGCAGTCTCGTATAATGTCTTCTTTTGGATGAAATTCCCAATTTTGTGGTGTCAAATTAGCGCAAAGAAAATTACACCATTATTCTGGGACTGAAATAATTATATAGTGTTTTTACAACCTGTGCCATAGGAGTTTATGATTTTATTTCTCTTTGAAAATAAATCCCCTCATAAATGATTCATTCTTGGTGAGAGATCATCTGACAAGGAATAATAAACCAGTACTAGCTGAGTCGTATTTACATTCAAATAAATGCAGACAAAGGAAGTTCATATGAAAAGATATTTCTTCTGTGTTTGCGACACAATAAAACATAGTTGTCACTGTCCCTCTCAATGACTGTCAAAGCTGATTTACAGGTTTGTTTTTCTTGCATCTAAGAGTTTGACACAACATCACCGCCACAGATTCACATAGCTTTTTTTTCTCTTCCGTGTCACTTTACCATACATGTAGATAACCAGTGATGCTGGTGATGTCTGTGATGCTGGGGCGAGGAAACTGCTCATTTGGTGCTGCTGCTTTAAATGTAACCTGCAGTTGTTCAGTGGTGGTTACACAGCGCGCCAGCTGTGAACATCCTGCCAAATGACGTGATGAAAGTGAATCATTAATGGCAAGTTATTTGCGCAATTTAAAAACTGCAGTCCGAGCCCGCACACAAGAGTGAGCAAATCTGGATAAAGTCTAGGGAACAATTTGCAGAACCTAAGTCATGGGGTGAAAAGGCAGAGCATTAAGAAACATTAAAAAGTACTTCACATACTCGCTTGTGCAGTACTTTCACAAACAGGAATAAAAATAGAAAGTAAGAGTAACTACTGTAGTTCTGCTGTAGGTTTTGTTGCCTTCATCCAGTATATGAACTACACATGTAGCAGTGTCACAATGACGTTAATGATTCTTGTAAATTAATAAAATCTATAATCTTGACACTGTGTAAACCTCAGTCAGAGCACTTTGCGTTGTCTTAATTAAAAATCAACTTTCACCTCTTTGGCCAAAACGTGTGCACAAATACAGTAAATCAGACTGATTACTGTTCGCTGTGCTGTCATGTTGTGACACAGCTTTCCAAGAATAAGCTCCAGTGTCAGAGGATGTTACAGTGTGGTCTGAGGGCCTTGATAAAGTAACGCTGCTGCACTGCAGATACAGTTAAGTCTGTGATAGAAATAGCTTGAAGAAACATCTCCTTAGGGCACACCTACAGCTCTTACCCAGCTCTCCAAGAGGAAAAAAGTCCTATAAAGAATCTTCAAACAATAAGATTTTTTTTTCTCCCTTCCAACTTAATTACTGATATTCCTCTGTTATAGGTGCCTGATTTGAGCGAGATAATTAGGTGGGATATTGAAGTGGGCCTCCAGGGGGCTCAGGTCTGGTGGATCAGGCGCACGAGGATGAGGGGAGACACCATCTTTTCAAATTATTCTGGGGGGCCAGTGCTCCCAAGCAGCTTATGCAGCTAAGGCTTGGTAATTAAATTATAATTTAACCTGCTGAGGGTGGAGTGGCAGGACTGGACCATGCTGGGGGTGGTATGGCACTGACAGGATTTACACTTAATGAAATGATAAAGCAACAGCAGCGATGTCGCTGGCAGTGAAGAAACAGACGCTCCGCCACTTGGCTCTCTGTTTATCCACTCTTCAGCGTTTGGGGGAAGGTTCAAAGCTAACGAGTGTCTCTCTCTCCTTCTCCCTTTCTCTTGCTGTGTTCTGTTGTTGAGTGCAAGCTTATATAGTGGGTGGCACTGCGTTTCAGTCCGTAGATCCCTTTTTTATAGTTTTGTTTCTATTGTTTATGCATTTACTGTATATACAGTATGGTAGGTGTGCTTTGCATGGATTGCCCACGTATGTGTCCTCAGTGAATGATCGTGATATGTATAGTTAAGATGTGTGATTTTAAATCCTATCCTTTGGTATATTTGAATATAGGCACATGAAATGGTGAAAGATTACATGTTTATTTCTTGGGTTTGTGCTGATGGCTGTTTTATTCTATATTTACTCTGCTGCATTTCACTAAGGGGTTTCTTGTTGTGCATGCTAATTCTCTGTTGATTAATTAAAGTCTCTCTGTGGGGAACCTTAAAGTGCGTGTAATTAAAAACTCTCGAAGTACAGAGTAGCCGCAAAATAGCTGACTCCTAAACATAAATATTGCAGAAAGCAGTGGCTCATGTTGAGAACAGCTTTGTCCCCAAATTAAGTGATATTGGCTGGTGTCGTGTGCAGGTCATTACATCTAGAATACATTATCATCAATAAAGTTTTTTAAAATTTTACTTTACATATGACATGTTGTATTTAATTTTACTTAGTACGACAAGTTTTCTTTAATTTTTAGTGCTTTTATCTACTGGTACTTAAACCTGGGAAATTCATCTATATTTAATATATATGTCAGTGGAGTTTATTCCCCCTGCATCCTGTTTTCCTCCATACAGAGATAATATAAGGACATCTACTCACTATCAGTCAGCATGATGCGTTAATATAAAGTACTATCTAAATCCATAGTATTTTACATGAAACACAAGAAGAAGCCAGAGAGTGATTGAAACAGGAGAAAGTGAGAGTGAAACAGACAAAAAGATTTAAAGGCAGATGAGGTAGAGAGAGATACGGAATCCACCACATCTGTTTTGTGTCACTGCATCTTTTTCCTCCTCTCCTCTCCTTCCCTCCTCTCCTCTTCCTCTTCCTCTGTCTCTGCGGCTGTTAAGATGGATGCCTCACAGTGGAGGGAAGAACCTCGCAGTGTTCCTATAGCCCTGCATTGCCGCAAGCTCATTACAACCCTCCCTTCCAAAATCGCTCCCGCCCTCGCCTGCCCGACTCTCACCATTCACCCAAGCCTAAATCTGCCCCCCACCCCAGCCTCAGCCCCAGATCCGGCCCCAGCCAGCATGACAGACAGGCCCAGTTAACAGTCCCTGTAAGCGGCGAAAGAAAGCCGAGCAGAGAGGTAAAATGACTGGACCGCAAATGACAGGTGTAGTTAAAATAGTGAGGCGCAGAAAGGCTTGAGGACGGAGAGCCGGGGCGGCACTGTAATAAGCAGGATGAAGGAGCTCAAGCATTGCCTGAGTTTTCCTCTCTCTTCCACTAACATCCTTCCTCAGGCAAACAAAGGGAAAATAAGAGAAAGTTAACTTTTTCCTTTAGACACTTCCTCTCTTCATTGAGTTATTCCTCTGATGTCAGTCCTGTCTTGCATTTCTCTTTTTAAGGGCCTTAATGAAGCGTTATAGACACAATGCAGGATATTTTTTAAAATTGAAGAGTTTTAATAACATGCTGTGTGACCGGGCTACTTGAATTGTAAATGGGCAAGGGGAGGCCATTTTGTTTGGTCCCCTTTGGACTCATTTAGATGGACACAGGAGGGATTTGCCTCCACTGCTGATCTGCATCTGTTTTCTATGCCTTTCATCCATTTTCTATGTTGCCTTTTTTTTTTTTATCACCACCTCTCCATCAAATCCTGTCCAGCCTCATGTTTAAAATAATCAGGTTTTTGCAGCATCTCCTTGCTGGACAGGGGGAGGGAGTGGGATGGGGAGGGTTGTGAATAGATTGGAAGTGTGTAAATGGCAGTCGTAGGGTGAGGGGACAGTTCTGTTGTTGGACCAGGGAAGGACATTGCTTATTCATTATTGCAACCATCCTTGAAGGACTAATCTGCCTAGATTATTAAAAAAATGTAGCCATTGAAACAAAAAACAAAACATGTTTGCTCAATCACGCCAACAGACTTCATGTCTCATCCACACATACCTGCAGAAATACTGACGCCAGCAGAGGTAAACAATACTAAAATCATACTATTGTTTACCACGTGTCATGTTTGGCATGTTCATTATCCTGGTTTAGCATGTTAGCATGTTTGTGAATTACTAAACTGAACACATAATGCAGTTAAGACTAAGGGGAATGCCATTAGGTTTGCAGATATTCGGTCATGAATGACAAATTGAAACTGTGATCTAATGGTGGCACTAGATTAAAAGAAAATTCAAAGTTATTCAAATTCATCCTGAGGATTAAACTGAAAACTGAAATTTCTGAAACAAATTGTAATGGCAGCCCATCCAATAGTTGTAAATATTTGTCACTAACAACCACAAATGTCAACCTCATGGTGGTGAAAAATTCACAGGATTTTTCACAGGAAGTGAGCAGTAGGACTCATCCTTTAGGGATCATGAATGTTTGTTCAGAATTTCTTAGCAATCCATCCAATGTGAGGGGCTAATAAAACATATACCCATCATAAGACAAAGCAGATTACAGCCAACGCTTACTCACATATAATATCTTAAATTTGCTTTTAAAAACCTGCAATGTAAATATTATGCACATTTCAATGATGAGATACTTTAAGTCTGTTCCTTCTCTGATCAAACTCCCATTAAAATGACTGCCTTCTCCTTCCTCCTCCTCCTCCTCCTCCTCCTCCTCCTCCCCTTGCTTGCCCTCCCTAACTCGGATTCCACTGCATATCTGATTGGTATTAACAGGATTATCAATGCTGCTGCCATAATTAGAAGCAATGCACCACAATTACTGATATAGATCAGGGGGATTAAACTTCATTATGTGGATCTCGCTTCCAGGCAATAAATCTAATGCGTTTTGATCATATGGACTTTGTTGATACCTACATGTCAGTATTTATAAAACACTCTGCCACTATTTCCACAAGACGTATAGAGGCTGATAATTGTTGGCTCTCAACCTGCCTTAATCCTGGCGGATACTGTACAAGAGAGAGAACGAGTCCTCTATCGTGGCCTGCAAGCTGACTCCAAGTTGATTTGATGCCAGAGCCTTTATTACACTACAGTATTTGGGCTGTTTGATGCTGCATTTCATCTTTATTGAGCTGTATATTTAAAGGGGAGTGACAGAAGATATGGGAGAAAGAGTTGGGTTATTGTTTGACATCAACTCCCAATGTCACGGCACACCATATGGACCAAATTCCACTGAGAAGTCGAATGCTCCCACAGTCGAAAACCTAATATTATATATGCTTTGCACATTAGTCTCCAGACTGCATTAACCTGAATCACTGCGAGGCCTCCTGACGAGGGAGCTTCCCATCCATGGTCTCACTGACATACACAGCAAGGAAAGATTACAGCCATCTGGAGGAGCTAAATTTAGCAGGTCCCTGTGCAGGAGAGGAACATCTGTCTTTATCAGCGGTGGTTAACTCAGTACAGGAAACCCAGCACATGTAATTCATGCAATATTTAGATGAGAGGGTCAGAGTGCTCCTGTGGGGATGGAGGCAGTCTCTGTTGCGCCGACTGCGTGATTGACCTGGGCCTGGTCTGTGGAGAGAGGTGCCAGCTCTGATCTCTTTAAAGGACGAGGCAGCACACAGGAATGTCATGCTTTAACTCCCCTACCCATCTGCTGATGTTGTACGTCTGACTGGCAAAGCAATAACGTAGCAAGACTGCTAATTAGAATTTAGAGGTTAACTGATAGATACAGTTAGTGATGTTGTGATAATTTAGATATTGACGTTGGTATCAAGGTCCAAATTTCTGTTGTTGAGAATAAATGTTATGCTGCTTTATGCTCCTAGTTCTTTACATTTCAGTGGGAAATATTATTCTTTTAATAGCCCTAAGTTTATGTGACAGCTTTATTATTCTGCCGATTCGGGTTTTTCATTCAAAACATATCACCAATTTATAAAATATGATCCAATCTTGCCTACCAAACAGTATATAAAGCTGTTAAAATTTGCTCCACATCAACCAGCTACAACTTTAAAATGTTGCTTACATGTTAATGCTACAGGAATTATGATTTTATGTATGTATATGGGCCAGCGTGCATAAAGAGTACTTTGACTTTTGGTCCTTTATTTTTCTGTCTGATTTTGAATGCAGAACTTCAACCTGTATTTGAATGTTTTTTAAGGAGAAAAAAATGCTTTCCTCCATTGTTGCAGTCTGCCAGTGAGGGCCTTGGAGAAGGGAAAAGCAGCATGTAAATCTGAAAACACAGTGAATTATAATAATGGACAAAAAGATAGGTCGGTCTAGTCTTCCTCAATATTCAATGTAAGGTACTGGTGGAACCTTGAGTTCTAAAGCTGTGTCACAAACTTTTAATCCTGAGCTCTATTCTATAATGTGGCTTTGAGAGGTGATCATTATTTCTGTGGAAACAAAGACACTGTTTCATAGTTGATGCAAGTCTGGGGGAACTGGATGTGTTTGATGTAAAGATTTGGGTTTTGTAAAACATGTTTAAAAAAGCACATTTCAAAATCTTTCCCAGAGATTTTTGTGCTATTTTGCTTTCCCTCATTTCAGTAGCATGTGCAGCTGTTGTTGGAGTACAATGCAGCACTTCTTCTCTTCTTTCCTATGGATGCTCAACCATCACCTCCTCTGCCATATTAAACACTCAGTCAGTGTTCAGTCAGTATTTCTTGGCAACGGACCTGTCTTTTCTTTTGGGTGTCACGCTGTAGCGTTGCTCCTACATTGCTCAAATCAAAGCCCAACAGAAGCAGAGAGAGAGGAAGGCTGAACAGACCTGAAGTCCTCCCAATCCCCCACCCACACACATTCACATGCACAAGTACACAGACGCAAACGCACGCAAAAACACACTCAAGTGCTGACACGGATTCAGCTGAGACTCACACAACATCATAGAGCTGCAACCTGAGGGACACCTGTCTGTCTCACTGTCTATCCATCTTTCTTAGAAGAGATACTACACACATACTAATAGGTGCTTCATTAGTTTGTATGTGGATGCATGCTGGTTTTGCTTAATAGAAACATGTGAGAAACCATTGAATACCAGGTGTCCCATCACCTGAACTACGTGGAAGTGAGTACATGACATGTCCTGACATTTACCTTTTAGTAAACAATATAAGCATAACCTTTTTCCAAGAGGGATGGAAGCTATACTTTAGAAGGCTGATAAGCAGACAAAATGGCTTCAGTAATTTTTCTGAAACTCTTCCAATAAGCTTCCACTGGGGACGGAATCTCCATCTTATTAAACCAGTCATCCACTCACAGATACACAGCGATGATACTTGCATAATAACTTTAAAAAAAAAGTTCACAAGCCGGGCTGACCGTTTATTTATTTTTTTCTTTCCTGCTAAGTGATCTGCCATTGTGCAGCACCAGCTCCATTCAAAATCTAACATTATTTAGAAATGAAGCCAATAACCCGTTAAGATATATGAAACTCATTTGTGAAATGTTTGAGGAATTGCTGCCAGGGGGTGGTGGATGAATGTGCTCTCTGGTGTCAGTGCTGAAGATTCAGAAAGGGGAGGTAAATATTTCAAATAAGAATAATATAACCAGGCAACCATTTGCAAACTTAAAGGGCACACACACACACACACACACACACACACACACAACCTCCCAGGCTTTGAAATGACATGATATAAAAATGCCGTCCTTCATGCTCCGCAGCTGATGTCTGATATTTCATCCTTGTTGTTTTATTAAAGATTTAAACAAGTTTACATCTCCAACAAATACAAATTAGCCAATTTCTCTGACATCCACATTGATCTAATGGGGAAGATATGAGGAGGAGAGGAGGAAGGGATGGAAGAAGAAGCTGAGATTGTGATGGTGTATTATAGTTCCCTATGTGAATTTAATACATTTAAAGAATACGTAATTTGAAGTTGTCAGTGCTGAGAGGGGCAGTCTTGCATTCTGGTGGATATGACTTGTCAAAATAAAAGGATATGGGAATTCACATAATCACTTTTTGCGAATAGAAACATGTCCTTAAGCATTGTTTGTCTCAATATAAAGTAATGTGTCTATGTTAATATTAATAAATATATGCTGTTTTAATGTAAAGGTACGTTCCGTCTTATGTTAGATGCATTGAATAAAGAGACCTCTAGTAGCACACCAATTTTTTTTTCTCCTATAACTGTATCAATGGACCTCTTGTGCTGTTGTTTTATCCTCCGCATTTACTACATTTAATTTCTCCATCTCATTCTGTCATCGGCTCTTATGTCTCTGCCCCTCTGTATCCTCAAAGTCAATCGATTATCTCCATGGCTGAGGTTCGTGCTCTCATCTGACGCGCTGGGTATCTATCCTTGGCTCCCTGACCTGGGCCAACCCCCCGTCTCACCCTGTGGCTCCTTCCGAACTTTGATGGCAGCATCCATATCCATGTCACCAGTCTGACACTGTCTGTCCTGCATCAATAAACATTTGGGGAGGGCAGATTTTTCTCGGCTGAATAATTTATAGTGCATGATTAGAAACTCTATCCTGAGTGGAGGATCTGGTTGCTTGTATGTTTGTCTTGGATCTTTACAATAAAACATGACCCAGTCTGATTAGAAAGTCCGGTGCCACAGAGCTTGTTGGGTGTGTGTGTAGGAGTGTGTGATTGTGTCTGTGTGTGTGTGTGTGTGTGTGACAAACCGTAAGAGGAAAACAGAGGGAGAGAGAGGATGAAGGGTTTAGTTTTATTCTGAAGCGTCTCTGGATGAGCAGACGTAACAAAGAAAAACTCTATTAAGACTTTTCATGAGACCCTCCATGCATGTTCCTAACACAGACACACACTATGACAATGTGGTGTGTTTAATACAACATTTTTGTTGTCACGCTGATCACTGAGACATCTTGGTCTTAATTATGTCACGTGAAATTGTCAGACAACTGCAGAGGAGCAGGTCTCTATGAATTAATGAATCACTGAGTCACACTGAAAACTATTTCTTCAAAAAAAATGAATGAACATTATAACCTCATAAAACAATTCATCATTGTATAGACGTGCTTGTAAGATTGTGACAGTGATCCCAAAAATTCAAATAAGTACAAGCCTATAAAATTTAATTGATATTTGAACTTCATATCTTCACACCGAGTAATACCTCCTCTAAATGCATACTGGTTAGTACTGAATATGTATTTGATTCATTTCTACTTCGGTCGTCTTTTTGTTTAGTTTATGTCAAGCAGGTTATTTCAACAGCTTACTAAAGTTGATCTTGCAGTAGCACTCTCACCAGGGTGCCGCCAGTGAAAAATCAAAACATTGCACTGACAGGGAAAATAAAAACTTTAAGCCATTATCTTTATTTAAAACATGCATCTGCACCAACAATTTGAGGCTTTTTTCCTCATGATTCAGGCACAGTCTGGAGCCTCAATCTTTACCATCAACATCTGAGAGGATACTAAACTTTAAAAGTGATGCATTCTTCCCATCCCAGCACCCCATCAGTTTTACAAATTGCAGAGGAATATTCGGCATGCTCAGAATCTCTAATCTCTTCGGTTGCTCACAGTTGACAGAGGCAGATGTAAGGCAGAGCGTCTGGCAGGCACTGTTGTCCTTCACTGGGGCCTGTTTCTCTTTGTGTTTCAGAGGGGGACAGTAGAGAGAGAGCGCACCATGAACTTCTCATCATACAGTAGCTAAGAGTCTGTGTTTGGGATGGTGGTGGTGGTGGTGATGGGGGGGTGTTATGTTCATTAGCACAGTCAAAATGCCTGCAGGCATAAGCAGAGGAGGAGTGAGTGAAGGAGAGCAGGGAGGGGAAGGGGGGTGGGGGGTGGCTTGTATGGAAATTGACCAGTGTGCTGTAACTGTTATATGGTGTAGGCCTTTGAAGTGAGCTGTTCAACACTGCAGCTGGCCTTGTTCTTGATAATTGCCTAAATGATCTCCATGGAGCGCAGGGTTGTGTTACAACTGAACTAATCCAGGGGCAACCTGCTGATTTGACAGAGAGCTCTTCGCTATGTCAGCCCACCCCACCCCCCCCTCGCCCAAACAACAGCCTATCTTCCATTCTGTTTCGCCTGTTTATTAGACTAACACAGCAGGGGGTGTCATGGTAGTGATGTGGGAGTGTGTGTGTGTGTGTGTGTGTGTGTGTGTGTGGGGGGGGGGGGGGGGGTTCTGTTTGTTGTAGGGATGATGGCCTCCGTGCTCCCCAAGCTTAGCCACACGCTTAACCCGCACTCCTTGACATCATACCCTCCGCTCGCCCCCATTGATATGTAAATGAGCAGCAGCCCCGTTTGCAAATGAGGGAGGAATAATTAGTCAGGAGCACTTAGCAACAACAACAATAATACACGCGTCTGATCCAGGCTGAGCTGCTCTCTCTTTGTCATTTGAGCTGCTGCTGGCAATCAGACAAGCACCCCCACACCCACCTCCCCCCCTTCCCCTCCACTGCAGCACCAGAGACACTGGTGGGTGGTGGGGCATCCACAACAAGTACAGTGTTTGGCCTTTTGGAGCCTCACCAGGGTTTAGGGAGCCAGTGGAGCATGGAGGCCAAGCAGAGCCCTAGGCCAGGAGCACCGAGTACAGAGCACAGCCTGGGTTGGAGACCTCACTGGTATGCAGGGAGGTCAGAGCAGAGAACGAACTGGAGAGGAAGTAATGTGGATACCCTGAGACCTGAGCTTTACAGGTCCTGAAGGAAGAAAGAGTGCCGTCACACACATGTCCACGGAAAAAAAGACGGCGCTTAAGTGGAAAAATGAAAGTTCAGTTCAATCTTCATTGAGGAAAGTGCCGTGTTAATGCACGCATGTGTTTGTTTGTCAGAAAGAATAAGAACAAAAGAGAAAAAAAGAAACGCAGAAAAATGGCCGATGGCAGGGGGGGGGAACCCAACCGTCCATTTCGGGAAAATGACTCAGTACCTTGACTGGGAAAAATAGATTATTATGTCCAATTTACATACAGACCCAGTGCTTCAAAGAGGTGGGTGTCATGTTAGAACTCCGGTGCCAGGCGTAATGAAGAGCCCCCCTCCCACTGTCCCAGGACAGGCCCAGTGGCAGGGTATCAGGTAGACTAAGGTCCCATATAAAAGCGGCCCCTATGAATTATAAATCATAGGCCACTGGAGCCACAGCCTGTGGGATACAGAAGGGGGTAAGAGGGACTATATTCCCGGAACAAAGGACAGCGATGGGAGGGGGTGTGGTGGAGAGGTGGCGGGTCGGTGTCATACAGTAAAAGTTAAAGAAGGACGGAGAATTTGATGGTGTATCATTGCTGTCACAGTCAAACGGAATAATTAGAATATGAAACAATCAACAGTGAAGTTCATGCGGCTTGTTTGTACTTTCTTTATTCACACATGCTCCTTTCTAAATGTAGAAATATTTTCCACATGTGTAGTGTACTCATGGGAAAAGCAAAAGGAAGGGCTTTGGTGTCTGAAGATTTTCTCCACCATTTTGTGTCCGGGCACACGCTCGTATGAGAATGAGCACGAATGCATGTGTTCTGCTTTATGCTTGTGGTCATGTGAAAAGATTTCTGAACCAGCTGGAGTTTGCTGGTCCTCCCCATTGGTCAGTGGGTTGTAGGCCTGGTTCAGTCAGAGGTGATTGAATAAAAATATTGTTTTTTTTTTCTTTTTTCGGGGGGGGGGGGGTTGGGTTGGGAGGGGGGCATGCTGATGAAAGGTTGATTGATATGGTGTCAGGCGCTCTGTGATGGATTAAATTGTGTGTGCAGACGTGGCCCTGGCCAGTCATGGCTGTTGCTGCCTTTTCCGCCAGCCACTGCTGCGGCAGCTTTAAGAAAATTTGATTTTCGCAGCTCAGAAACACACGGCAGCCCCTTTCTCTCCGCTGCCTGACTTCCATTTAGTTTGAGAGTGCACAAGTGATTCTTTATTGGATGAAATCTGCGCCGGATTGGATAAAGTGTTAGAGCGCTGAGCCATCTATCACTATCACCGCCCCAGCTCCAGTTTCATTTTAAAAGAAAAGAATAAAAGCAGAAAAAAAACACAAAAGAAGAAGAGGAAAAACAGACAGCCATAGGATGTTGGAGATTTGAAAATTAACTGTGGCAAGGCAAAAAAAGATCTATCCTCTGACCACTAAGCCTGTTTCCTCTGTTGGAGGATACCAAGCTTTTCACTGTAGAGATGCCTCCATGACTCACTAGTCTCTCAAGCTCTCCTGACTCTCTGCTCTCATAATGTCTGCTGACCAGCTCCACACCTGTTCACACCCTGCTCCTAGGTCTAGTTCCTTTCACACAGGTGTTCCTTTGTCCTCCTTATACTGGATGATCTCTCGCGCTACTCTGACATCTTGTGATACTTGTATAAATATGGACAAATGTTGTATTATCAGACCTTGAGGAGAATTTAACATGTGGCCGACACGTGTTAAAACTGGACGAAATGTTCTTGTGCTGAATGTCAGTGGAAGCTTTAGACATCTGTGCAACTAGAGCAACATGATACCGGACTTAACGTAGAGCCTTAACAACACTGTTGCATGTATTCGATTAAAGGAGCTGCTTTTAGGAGCTGTAGTTTTCAATTCACTCACATGCATATACATTTGATTTGTGATATTTTTCTGATCTTTGCAGGTAGTGTTTTTGTAAGTAGTATTTATAGTTTGTGTAAATGAACAACTAAGAAAAAAAAAAACTAAGCTAATTTAAAAACACACCTAAAACAGAGATGGCAGTATGGATTCATTCCTTCGCTGCATTTTGTAAATGTTACTTTCTTTCTGCTTGCAGATGTCTAACTTATCCAAAGCATTTTTTCCAGCTAAAGAAAGAATCAATACAAGAGCATATACATGCCATATTCACAAAAAGAACCTGCTGACAATTTTAAGTGAGTGTTTTGCAGAAATATATTTATTCTGGATGTGACAGGCCAGTTAGAGAAAATAGGTTGTTGAACTGTTAGTTGCTTGGCAGCCAAGTCAGCCTGCAGACATCTGTGCTGACTGACAGCGGGGTAACAGCAGTGTGACAAAGCCCCTGACCCCACAGACCACCACCCCACTCACCCCAACCCACACAGGTTTATTCTGACTCATCTCTAGTCCACCCCAGCCCGTCCCGACAGGGCTGAATCTCAACCTGCAAATTAGTCTGACTTGTTTGTTTGTGCACATCTGACCATCTCTCTTGCATTCATTTTTAAACACTATCCCTTATGTCCCCCTGTCTGTCCATTAGTGCTCCGCTGCATAAAGCAAATGGCCATGAATTTACCTCAGGGCGATGCAGACGAGAGCATCGGAAGGAAGGAAGGAAGTAAGAGAAGAAAAAAGAGCTGGGGGAAAAAAGGCGGCAAAAATTGAGAAACTCCTATATGTATTTCATTTCGTCTTACATAATTCATTTTGAAATGCATCTTGGATGATGTAAATCTGTTCAGAGGCACCCTCTATTCCAAGCCTTTACCCTTAAATGTCTCTGTGGTTGAAGTGTCCTCAGGCAGTTTGGACCTACCAGCCTCCCCCACCCCCAGCCTTAATAAATCATTATGGAGCAGAGCCGCACTTATCAAGCTGGTCAGAGACCTCTAATGAGCGCAGGGACCACGACTCCGCACAGCCCCAGAAATATTTTATTAAGAGCACATTTAAACACACACTACTCACGGTGTATGACCACATTGGTGAGCCCCCTGTATCACATCTACATCATGATCCGCAGGCCCGAGACCACAGACTGTACGTGAGATCCACACTTTGTTTAAGCTGCCCGCTGTGATGCAGCCAACTCTGTCCTCCAGTCTGGCTCGTCCGCTGGCCGACGCTGAGTGCCCTCTACGGAGCGCTTGGATTATTTCCTGGATCCTGATGGCTCCTGTGGGGCCTTATGACCTTTGCACTTATGCTCTAGTTATGATGGCCCTTCAGAGAAGAGGACATACTTGCAAGTCAGACTCAGGTCGTCTCCCTGAATAATGGTCTTCGGCTTCTTTATGTCCATTGTGTGCTTTATGTGTGACATTGAACAGGCAGAATTATGGAAATCCACATTCCTTGATGCAAACCGAGACCAAGACACAATTCAAAATTTTGTATGAAAGTCTGAATTTTTTCTTGTAAATAAATAACTGTTTTCATTATTCTTTGCAGCTAAATATTATTCTCTCTCTTTTCTCTATCTCATATTGAATTAATTGATGAAGTCAGATGCTGTTTGGTTAAAATGAGCCACACACAAATATAAATAGCTTGTACCTGAGAGTTTTGTTTTGAACAACACATAGCATTTTTTATGACAGCTTTGTCAAATTAAACCCTTGTGATTCACATAGCTTGTATTGTGTGAATATTAAAAAAAAAAAGTCCATATGCTTCTGTTCATGTATTTTCCCTAATGAATTAATGCAATTCAAACCAGTAAAAAAGACATTTGGTTTAAAATGAGAAATAGAAAGAGATCATGTCACAAGTTAAGGCCAGTCTCTTTGATACAGGCAGACTGTCATTAAAGAAATGCTCAGGCTCTCAGACATGAATCCACCATTCAAAAATACCTGACCTAGGATAATGGCAAGTACATTGTTAATGCATCATTATTTTAATAAGTTGGAAAATTACTTGACCACTGAACAAAGTCAGAATGAGCGAGGACTCACTGACAGTAATAATAAAAGGTAAGAAAGTCTTTCTTTTACATTCCTTTTAAGTTTCCAACATCCAAGACTGAAGAAAACTAGTCAGAAAAAAAATCATTACGCTGTTGTTTCATCTGACTCTTTTCTTCCCCAGCACAGAAACACCGGCCTGATTAAAGATGACTAAAAACTAAAACCGTCCAGGCTACATACTTCTTCTCTTTCCTCCTCTCTTCAACTTTTATTTTTAATGGAAAATCGGCCCCGAGCTCGTTTACTCAGGAACAGAGGGATATAAATGTTTTAAAATTTAACCAAAAAAGAAAAAGAAAGGGAAGAAAATGGAATGGAAGAAGGAAAGGATAGGTAATAAGAGAAAGATTTTAATCTCAATAATTCATAAAGCAGTCCTTCAATCCCCTTTTTCTCGCTGCTGACTGGTGTTTGATGAAGATACAGGCTTTTCTCTCTGCTGGGCTCCAGCAAGGTAAATGTTGTGCGGTGTAGATAGGCCTACGATAAGGCCAATATATGAGACACTTACCGGGGGGACTGGGAAAATGGCATTACCCAGGCAGAACATAAAGGGGGAGAGCAGAGCAGGACCGGATCAGAAACAAGGTTAGAATGGCAGGAAAGGCCCTAAGGGAAGTCGGGCAAGACAACAAGTCAGACTGCACACCGACTGCAGCACCTGGGGTCACAGGGTCAGTGGGAGGGTATGACATGGATACTTAAAGCTCTGAGAAGCTACATTGGCTCATATAGAAGCTCATCTGAGACACACAGGAAACCAAAATGTCACTGGTGGTGTTGCATTTTTTTTAGCATGGTATCATGCAGAATCAGCAGAGTTGATGTTCATGTCATGTGTTTTGTGCACAAATGGTGTAATTTCTGTCCAGAATTCACAGTGAAATGTACAGTGGTTTGTAGAAGTATAGAGAAAATGGGCTGGCTGGTGTTGAGAGAGAGAGAGAGAGAGAAAGAGATGAGGAGGAAGGAAGAGGGCTTTGCTGCTCTGAGGTACAGCCCTCTGATCTCCTTTTAAGTTGTGGCCCAGCATACTCAGCAACATAGCCAGTCAAACCTGCAGCCCCCAGGGTTCAAGCTCTGCTCAAAGGGTTCTCCTCTCTGAGGCTCCTCTGCGTAACCGACAGGCCACGGCTCCTTTCCACCTCAGTGATCACACACACGCACACACATGCTCCCCGACCAGGACTCGCATGTTGACACTGTGTTTGAGGAAGCGTTCTGTGATAATGTCCCGGTATTGATCAACTATCTGTGATGATAGCTGTTGGGAAAGCGACCTGAATTCAATCTGGAATGATTGTTAATAGTGGATAGGTGGCTTAGCCTGCGGTCGGCTGTAGTGGGGGGTGAGGGTGTAGGGGTCCAGGGTTCACCAAAGGTGAGAGGCCCTCCCTCCCATCTGTAGTCCTGGGAGTCAAGTTCAGCCAGAGGGTCTATGGGGGACTGGAGGTCTGGACGCCATGTCCATCTGGATCAATCTGCATACAGAGGCCAGCTGACTGAGACAGCCCTTCCTGGCTGGTGACAGGAGACGATGGCTGAAGGGGATGGTTGATTTGGGAAATGTGATTTTTCTAAGCAGTAGAGAACTGAACTGCTAGCCTTTATATTTGGTTAATGCAATGCAAATTGATTTTCAACATCACCATCACTTCTTATATCTCACTGCTTCATGTTTATTGGACTTACAGTACGTATGTAATGGAAGGATGTGGTCAGTAATTACTTCATTAAAAAAAATAAATGACACTAAAATAAAGTGACAGTAAACCTGTAACATGGCAACTTAAATACACACTTATCAAAATTTAAAGCATTTAAAAAAACACATTTGAATGTAAATGTCAATTTTACAATTTTTTGCTCTTTGGGTGGATGCTAGCAATTGTTTTGTTTGCAAGTAGTTGTCATGTCGTTTGTGTGTGTGTGTGTGTATAAGGCATTCATGAGATTAGTGTGAACCTTGTCCTCTCTGAAGGTGCAGAGGCCAGGCACACTGCCGCTGCTCATATGCATCTCTTTTATTGTCTATTGTGTGTAATCACAGTCCTCTCGCTTCTCAGTGCCAGACTTTTGACCCTTTTTATTTTGCTGTCCATTTTCAGCTGCCCCGCAACCTAACAGGCATTAGACTACTGAACAGATGTGCAGGGGGCAGCCAGTGAATGCTAATGAGGACTACTGAAACACCAAATCCTTTTCATAGTCTTCGTGACAGAATGAGGAAAAAGTACTTTAAGGCATGTTGAGTCCAGTTTTAGTGACATGATGGATTTATTTTTTAAAAAAGCTTTAATCACAGCTAAAACTCATAAGTCACTGTGCGAGTCACAGGCCATGTGCGTGTGTGTGTGTGTGTGTGTGTGTCACTGTGTGCACGCCTCTATCTAACATGCGAGCGCGTGCACGTGCGTTGTGGCCGCGTCTGTGCGCGTGTGTCCCCCAGGCTAGACAAAGCATGCTACTCCTTGGCGTTTCCCCCCTGTCACTGCAGAGGCCTCAGTGTGTGAGTGCGAGTGTGTGTGATCAATCTCACGTGGACCAGTCATGGTGTCAGGGCAGCAGTGGATCTGACTCTCTCTCTCTCTCTCTCTCTCCCTCTCTCTCTCTCTCCCTTCTCTCCTCGTCTCCCATTTCTCTTCCTCTTTCTCTCTTGCTCCTCTCCATCCATCCTTTTCTTTGACTGTGTGGACAGTAGGACTGCCGGGTCAGGAGCCAGCCTATAGAGCGCCCATCTTTCTAGAGGATAATTAATGCATGCCAAACTGGAGGGCTGATCCCGCCACCGGACCGCTCCAAACAGGTACCTGTGCCTTCCTTTTCTGAGGAGCTGCCCTGCTCTGTTTCACTTTGTCAACTGAGCTTTGCAGACTGACTGATTTGCTGACCAGCACTCACTCATGCTTTCACTTTTTTTCACATTGCCTCCCTCCCTCTCTCTCTCTCTCTCTCTCTCTCTCTCTCTCTATCACACACACACACACACACACACACACACACACACACACACACACACACACACACACACACACTGTACACAACACGCACGCCCATTACCGAGTAACTTTTAATCGTGTTTGCTGGAGTGAGAATAGCTCAGTTTCCCTGTTGATCTACATTGTGTGGGTTTACAGGTTTACAGGTGTAGAGTTAGAGAGAGACACGTTTTATGCTCCGAGGTGGCAAATGTCATGTTTTTCAAGTTGAAGTGGGTTGTCTTTACTGCTCTGGGCTGTACTAGGTGCTTCTACACCTCTGATCGCCTCTGATCGACTTTCTCAAAGGTTACAGCTTTTCTCTTTTCTGTGATTTTGTGTATTTGATGTGTTTTTCCTCGCTGAGATAAAATCCAAAGATGTGGCAAACTGTGATGATTCTGAAGCAGTTAAGTCTGTTTGACTGCTTTGGAACATTTTTACTTTTTTACCCTGAAGTGTTGTAGTTTTTTAAAATAAATTCAGAAAAGTGAGAAGGAAATACTGAGACATTCATTTATGTTTTTTGAAGGCACACATACTTTTTCTTGCATTTCTAATTATTTTCTTGCCTTTTGTGATATTATTGTTACAATTTGATTGTTATGGTGCACAAGTTAATACAGTGACAGACATGATGACATGACATGATATAAGAAGCAATCATAATAATAATAATAAAACTGACATCACATGGAAGCTTTACACAGTGACTTGTATTTCTCTTAAGTTTATCCTTGACCATTAGTTTGGATTGACACACTGGATCCACTTTCAGAGTCCTGTAGGCATGCAGGCAAGCAGCTACTTCACAGATTTGAAGGAAGAGGAAAAGGTGTTTCCCGTAAATGTCACATTCATTTTCAGATGACGAGATATTTTTCTAAAGGGTCAGCACAAGAATTCCTGGTCGGTGCTGCTCTGGAAGCTTTGAGAGGAGGAGGAGGGTTAATTTGGATAGCACATGACGGCCTTTCAGAAATCTTAACCTTTTACTGCTCCAGTACCCACCTGTCAAATGTGTTTAAACCATCCACGTGCATGGTGTTGTATTGTAATATAACTTAAACACTTTAGCATTTATTAGATGAGGCTAGGTGACCCATTTGGAAGTTGTTTAAAACTTAATTTACACGTACATATCCTCCAGTCCCAAAGGTTAATGGCTGACAAATTAACCCCTGCAGCATTATCTTACAAATGGCCCACAGCATATGATAACCTATAATCAATATGACCAATTACGTGTCAGACAGAGGCTATTGGCCGTGACCTGTCTCTTGTGAAGAGACTTTCTGAGGAAACAGGATCTCCTCCACTATGCAGATGCAGGATGTCTCTCATTCTGATGTTATTACAGACACCTGGGACCACCTATCATTCGCTGACTCTGTGGCTTCATAATCTTCTTCTGTTTCTTCATCATCCTTGTTTCATCTGCGTCTTCATCCTCAGTTTCTTCTTACTCATATTACTCTTTCTCTCTGCCTCCTTTTTAAGTTAATTTGCTCTGTTTTTCAATTTTAATTTAAAAGAATTTGATAATAAAGTTTGACTGCTTCAGTAAAAAGTTTAACAATTCTTAATTTTGCACATATTTTACATGATGTCACAACCCACCTTGAACTTCAGTGAACAGATGATATTGTTTCTCTTAATTAGTTCAAATTAAATTGTTATAACCTTATATGTAATGATTTATTTTTCCAATTGTTGTAGTGATTTGAATTAATATTTTAAGAAACTTATTTCAGATAACTTACTCACAATATAAATACACTCAATTAATTACTCAGAGAAACTTTATTTTGTTTCTTCTCTGAATTGACTTCACACAAATTGATCTCATGTGCAAATCAGAGCAAGAATCTGTAACAAAAAAAACTTTGCATAAAAAAATACAAAAACAAGAAAAAGCATCCAGTTGCAATATAAACAAAATTAAGTCAGTAAGAAAGCTGGAGCTTCCTGATGACAGTGCTCCATCTTACAACCAAGTGTTTCATCACAATTACATAATTAACTGGCACTGAATAAATATGTAAATATAGACAAGTTCAGACTGTAACTAATGGTTTTCACTTAATCAGGTTTTAATCGTTTTTTAGGCTTTATAGTTGAATTAAGTCGAGATGCTTGTAAATTAGCACCAGTGTTTAGTATCACTGTAATATTGCAGCTTGTACACTTTTTAATTTATAGAAATAGATTTAATTAAAAGAAATAATAAATAAAAAATCTTTTGATTGCTTGAACTAACGAAAACGTTTGTCTAATTGAAGCAGCCTCCGATAAAACATTGTAGTGTTTTTTTTTTTTTTTACCTTAAAAACATGAAAACCCACTGGTTCTTATGTTCAGCCAGTAATTTAACAATTGAAATAGAGAGTTTTAAAAAAGGCGAATTTGAACTGAGGCACATACGAACCACTCATTCATATTTATGAAATGCGCGACAAGGCAATACATCTTGTGAACAATGTGAGGATAAAAAAAAAAATTAAACATTTCTTAAAAATCATAGAGACGCATTTATTTATATTTTTGAAAACTTAATTATTAGTGGTGAATATTGACAGAATCCTCACAAATATTAATTAAACCCAGCCTCAAATGAATTAATAATTACATAATGATAACAACAACAATGATAATAATCATAATAACAATGAGTTTGGTGTAGACAGTTTGGGGCTGTGTGGGTCCTCCTCGGTCTCTCACCGGTCTGTGGCTGCAGAGACCTTGAACTTCACCGGAGCTGGTCTGGGGTCTGGGGGTGGGGGTATGTGGGGGGAGGCAGCTGAGAGCCATATGCTGTCCATGTGACTGCTGTGACCCCCAGCACAGACTGACTGATGCTCTTATGGTGAGGACAAACACCCACCGTCTCACAATTCTGATTTCTGTTTGTGCACACTTGTTTATTTATTTGTGGACCAAAAAATCTGTCGCACTTATGAATTTGCTTGCATGTCATTGGCTGGTCACCAGAATTAAAAAAAAAAAAAAAAACTCAAGTGGATGAGATTCATTAAGAAATCAAAACAGAAATTGATTAAAATCAGATTTTGATGATGGTGTTTATTTCTTAAATTCTTGCTTTAAAGGCCTGCTATTTACATAATAAAGTCAGCCTGCAGATGGTTTCAGCTGTTGGGGCCTATAAAATATGCAGGCCAGAATAAGGTATAAGTGCACGGATCTAGAGAGGAGGGGGGTGAACAGATCCACTAACCCTCCTCCAGACTCTCCCTGCAGTCCAGACCTGCTGCACATGTAGGCCCATCTTTGTCCTTCATGGATAGGATGGTACAGAGAGGAGATGAGGGAGGGGGTAACAGCTTACTGTAACCAATATAAATAGAAACATGCAGCCAATTAATTATTTTTTTTTGCTCTTTTCTAAATGTGGTTTTGATTCGTCTGCTTTTTTTTTTTTTTGCTTCAAACACGGACTATTTTGTTTCACAGATGTTAATTGATTAATGATCAAACAGACGTTTTACATCCTGCATTGACGTTTCAGCTGCTATTTTCTGCTGCACATCAATGTTTGGCTGTGTGAGACTCCCAGGCCCCGATCCTCTGTGAGATGTGTCAGACCCTGCTCTCACTGTGATGTCATGTTTGAAACCTCTTTGGTCTTTGAGTGGCTGAAGGTAGCTCTTAATAATGAGCACTAAGTAAACATTATTATTTCTTTCTTTCCGAGGAGGGAGGTATAGGTGAGGGATAAATAAATGATGGGTGGAGTTTAAAGTTGAAAACAAACTCAGGCAGATGAAACGTCTGATTGTGACAGGTCTCGATATGATTTGTTTGCCAATTCAGCATCAACAAAAATAAATAAATAAATGAACAAACAAATTTAAAAAAATCCTGCATTTAATCGTCAAATTGATTTAGCTCCAGATATATATATATATATATATATATTCAGATATTATCCAGATTTTTTTATTGACATTTTGACTTTGATAAAATTATTTTGTTGTTATTTTTGAGCATGAGGCCTGTTACATCTTAAATTACAATGAACTGACAGCCTTCAAAAAAAATTAAGGTGCCTGTTAAAATAAAAATCATAAAATAAAATAAAATGCTCTGTTTTTGCTTCTGAACGCTGTGTTTCACATTTACACAATTTATTGAGCTAATCTGTAAAATAGTGATGAAAGCCTTTTTAGATTTGAGCTCCACAAATTAAAATCCAGGCCTGTTGCTCTCGAGCCTGGACCCTAATTGTTCTGCTCGTGCAAACAAGTGTCCTATTAGAATATAATGAATATTAAATAGCCGGAATAAACTTGTCACTTTCAATCGGATCACTAGCCCAAATTCCTCAACAGTTGGCCCGGGAGGCGATTAATACAAGCTATTACCCCTCTATAATGCCTAATTAGCCCCGATTAGTTGAAAAAGGAGGCGGGGGGAGGAGGGAGGAGGAGGTTGTTGGTGACGCTAATTGAAAAATCCTGCAGAAAGGGAGCTTGTGCATTGTGGACTCTGGCTCCTCATGAGCAGCTCTCAGTGGTAAATACCATTCACATTCAAATGAGAGTGACAAAGTTTGGCACAGAAACAAGCGCACGTCCGCCTCCCGGCCTGCCCGCAAAAAAGAGGGAGAGAGAGAGAGAGAGGGAGAGAGAGAAGTGCTCCGCCTTTTGTCAACCTGACACGCGTTCATTTGGTTAAGTCAGGAGGAGGATGGCACCGACCAGCGTGGAGAGGAAACCCAACCCCAAACACGAAAAATCACTGTGATTAAATATCATTTTTAATTTTTTTTTCTATTATCTGACATTAAAATATAACCACACACACACCTCCTCTCCAAAGTCAGACCACACAACGCACGTGCCAACAAAAGCCCGCTACAAGAATAATCTGCCTGAAATAAAGAGCGTGTGTGTGTGTGTGTGTGTGTTGAGAATGGACTTTAAATGCATTTAAGCTACAGTATATAGAGCAGAGCAGAGCCTTGCACCTGTCTCCCTCTCGCTGCAGATTTGCACCCCTCCTGCAGCCCGCATTGAGGACTCTCTCTCTCTGTCTCTCTCTCTCTCTCTCTCACCCCCTCTGTGCGTGCGTGCGTGTGTGTGTGTGTGGGTGTGTGTGTGTGTGTGACCGGCCATGCATGTCATATTTCGCGAGATACACGCGCTCACACACGCAAACGACGCCTTTCCTGCGGCATTTGTCTCCTTCTCGCGCATTACAGCGAATATGTGACCTAAATAACCATTTTTATTGTCTGTTCCTCCTTTTAGACTTCTCATAAGAATAATCCGTAATTTTGCACGTTTTGTTGCACCCCTCCCACCCCCCTCCATCTCCAGCATGTAGACTTCTTTGATGAGTGTAATATTAACATGATAAGGAGATGTCAATGAAAAGCTCTCTACCTGACTGAGCAGATGGCTCTGTGATGCTGGCTCTAATGTAATATTAATGTATGCAGGGCTTGTTTCTTATCAGGAAAGATCTCTCCAAAATTGTCCTCCACAGGGACCCACTTAGAGTGAAGCACACATAATAGGAATGATCACTCTTTTTTAGCCTGCATCTGAAAGATATCACTCCACTTTATGCAGTAAGTGAGGAGAATTTGGGAAGCCTGCTTCGTTTAGGCCTAGCTTGCAAATTTTGTGGGCTGTGAAAGAATATTTTCCAGTTACATTTACAAGCAAATTTTCAGCTTCTGCTAAACTACAATTTATGATGAAAAAAAAAAAAAGCCTGTCTAACTTGCCCAAATAAAGGAAGAAAAAAAGAGATGAATAAATTCAATTAAAATTTCAAATTTTTATGTAGGATTTAGGAAGGTGTTTGGACTGATCATACTTTTAGGTGAAATTTAAAAATGACACGCATTAAAGGATTCAGTAATCAAAATGATTTTAACTTTAGAATTAGGCCAATTGTGTATCACAACCTAAATCACAAAATTTTTCACAGAATACGTTTTTGCCTTTTACTTTTTTTGGTGTAATTAATTTGGAATTAATTGACTATTAATATGTTAATTACAGGTGATTATACATTGCCCTGTATTTATATATTTATTCATTTACGTATAATATTTTGAAGGAAATTGCACAAGGAAAAAAATCTGCATATTGCCTGATCATCAAAGTAAATTTTGACTTGTAATTCTCCTCTGTTCTGGGCAGTTAAGATGTATTTAAATGAATAATGTTGTCAGTTGGAGGTATTGATTGTGGGATTGCAAAGTGTAAGTAAAATGGAGTGTTGATGCGTCAGCTCTGGGCTGTGCCCTGTGAACAGAGAGGACCCGAGGATAATGAGGCATAATGCTGCCTGAGACGGGGCCTCCTGCCGAATAAATCCCAAATTATACCCCAGCCCAAGTGAATATTCTCCTGGGGGCCACAAGGTCAAGTCCACAACCCCTGACCCCAGAGAGTCTGGGTTTGGAGAGGAGGTGAGGCAGGAGACTGAACATGGCTGCTGCTGCTGCTGCTGATGATGGCAGAGGAAGTGCCTGGGACCTGGTTGTTGTCTGTCTCTGCAGCCTGCTGTCCTCAGCCCCGCTCCTCCCGGCTTGATTTTAGCCAACACTCCATCTATTATTTAGCAGACTTATTAAAAGTTATTTCAGAGCCATCAGGTCCTGCCAGATGACCTGAGAAAGGGGGCCTCCTGAGTGGCCAGACAGACTGGAAAATCCAAATGGACACAATGGAACTGCTAAAACACACAGGCTCAAAACAAACAGAAAACACTGTCTGCATTATTAAGAAGTACATTCACTATAGGAGAAATAAGAGCACTTCAATATTTCACAAGCACAATGTCAAATATGGATGAATGTTTAATTAAAGCCAACTTTTGGAGTATGTGTAACAGAAACCTAAATAAAAGCGCAAAATGGTAAATAACATTTTAGTCAGGTACTAAAATAAATAAGAAGAATACTTCCACAAATAAGCATCTCTCAGCAGATATGAGGAAAACCATTTGTCCTAAAAATCATGTAAACAAATGTTATTTACCTAAATAAAGCCAAAATCAGCCATTATTGCAGAAATGTGCACAATGTTAATACACAAAAATATAGTTAGAAGCTGTGCAGTATTTTCCATTTAAAATTAATATTTATTTAGTCAAATAAATTTGTTAGTGTCAAAACGTCTTCACACATCTTTTATAATCTGGAAATATCTAAATACTGCAACAATAAAGCAGAAAATTCTAAAAGAAGATTATTTTTGAATCCCTTTTTAATTTCATAACCAATAAAAGCAGCACTCAATTCAAATGTACTGGCTTATCCTTTGGAGACAGACTTAGCCTTCATCTTGACACAGCTTTTGCCCCGGCCTGTGCATAGTTCTGAATATTCATATCTTTGTTGGAGAAGCGTGACATAACCTTTTCCCCCTTAATGTGATGTGTGCACATGCACTTCCCAGCTGTGTCCAGAGAGGGCGGGTCTATGTTGGGGAGCTGGGGGTGGGGGGTGGGGGGATCGAACGGCGTATAGAGCCCAGGCTGGCCAAGGCGGAAAGGTCAGGGGAGGCAGGAGACAGGCGGGCTGGCCGACTGCTAAAGCTTTGAACCTAACAGATGGTGAAGGTTAGGTGACGTCCCCTCGCCTGGCCTTTCCTCAGTAATTGAGGATAATTTGAGCACCAAAGAGAGCAGGCCTGTCCACTGTCAGGCCCAGAGAGGAGAGACGAGGTTAATATGAAAATGATTTTGCATTACGGCCGGCTTTGTGAGGCCGGCCGCAATCCTAATCCTGGCCTGAGGCAGCGGGAATGAAGAAGTGTCACCCTGGGTCCAGGCGCCACGCCATGCACATGAATACATCTCCAACCCATGGCCCTGTGCCCCCCATTAACCAGCACTCTGCCAGGACCGATTACACACTCCCACTCAGGAGCCAGGCAGGCTTTAGGGGCATTTTGGGGATGCTCGGGAGTGAACTGACATCACCCCTTATCCCATAAGAACAAAAGAGGTGCAGGAAGGCCATGTGATATCAATGGAGATTTCTCACCTCTCCCCACAGCTACTGTGGCTGAGCACATGTTTGCAACGTGGATCTGGATCGCTTTTTGGAAGTTGTGAAGATCCTCTAAATATAGTTTTGCTTTGAAAAAAAACCTGTGCAAATGATGTGAAATTTTACAGCCAGTTGGATCATTTATTTTTTCTTACACTGTGGTACGTTTTTTTTGGGTGTGTGGGGGGGGGGGAGTAGATTTGTAACATGACTAGACTGACTGGACTTCCCCACAGCACAAGCCTGTCAAGTTGCAACTGTGGGACCAATTCTGTCCAGAAAGTTGCCTCTTTGGTGTGATGAAGTCATTTACAACTATTGATCTAATAGTCAAACTGGGCATGTTAACCTGAAGAGCCTTGGAGGGAGTTTCTGGGAAAATGGAGGTGCCCCAGGGACCCTCTCATAAGCTCAAGCAAGACACAATAGACAGAGATGTAATTTAAAATGTTAGCTGTGGCCTGGGCCCTCTTGTAAGTCAGTATAGTGCCTCCGTCCTGCCAGAGCTTCCTGGATCTATTCTGATAGTAAAGGTTTTGTAGCATTAAACATGGCAGTTTTCATTGGAATTACTTTATATGATTAAAAAAAACTAACTTTCGCTGTAAAATACACCTTTGAATCTGCAGTAAATTAACATGATGGAAGGCAAAAGTAAACATCTCAGGTGGATGCATTTTTAAGAGAACCTCTGGAGATTATGTCTTACAACAGAGACCACACACAAATAGAAAAGTACAAAAAGAAACAATGCTAGAGTGAAAGCCGTAAAATCATTGTTAAATGTGTTAATAATTATAGAAAGTGAATTATAAACCAATCATTTCCTGCTCACTCTCAGACTCCATGTTGTCATCAGTAAAAGAGATGTAAATATGTATAAGATGAAGCTTTTGCTCATCATAATTATTAGTAGTATCAATAATTAATGTTAAAATGTTATAAAATTACCCTGTGTGTACAGTATCTTATTAAGTTATAGCTTGTATTCATTCACTCTTTGATTTAATTGTGTAAAAAGTGACCAATATTCTGCCCACACCCTACTATAGATACTCTCCTAGTGCTGTGTGTATGAATGTGTGTGTGCTGCTGTGCCGTGCTGTCGAGCTGGGTGGCCCGTGGGCTCCCCCAGGTGTAGTCCAGATGAAGGGGTCTGCTGCTGTGCCCTCTGCTTGTCCGTCTTGTTCCCCAGGAGCGGCAAGCTTTAAACTCGCTCCACAGCCTGTGACCTCCTCCTCCTCCAGCGTGGCCCGTCTGAGCAGGAGAGGAACCCTCCCAGCCTTGGAGGATAGTCCCTTGGCTGACTGCAGTCCCCATCCCTCTCCACCTCCTCCACGGCAATCCCTGCACACGGGAGCCCCGGTTGAAGTTTTAGTAACGACCGAAACATGTTCAAGTTCATGTACAGAATGGAGATTAATCGTGATTTATTGGCTCTGCTCACGCCACTGATTTTTCTTAAAATAGAATAATTGTCAAAGAAGAAGGAGTTTGGTTAAATAGGGCAGGCGGGGTGGTGGAGGGGGGTCATCCTCTCCTCTTTCTCTCTCTCAGCCTTCCCCTCCGCCCCCCTGCTTTATGGGGATTGGTCAGTTGTCAGGTCAGTTGTTCCCTCTGAGGAAGAAGGGTGAATGAAAATTGTAGACTGCTTCCCTAAAGAAAGCAGCAACTGTTTTATGCAGCTTACATAGGCCGTTTTCTTTTCACTGTGGAGCACAGAGATGCACGCACACACATACGGATGCAAACACACACACACACACACACACTGGCATGATTAAATTTTTTTTCTACCATATTTTGTGATGCAACTCATATTTCAGTAAATCACAAGACAGAAAATTTTTCAGGCAGTTGAAATTTTATTTATTTGTTCTCTCACCATGGGTATATTTCTTCAACTTTTTTTTGCTGTAGTCTGAGATGTTATCTTGCATGTGTTTTCTATTTTACATGTGCAAGTTGGAGACCTGGGAAGAACCAGTGGTGCAACAGGGCTTTCTGTATTATTGTCTTCTGATTATTTCACTTTTTTTTCTCCTTTGCTCCAATTGGAAAAATAACATTCATCGTTCCTTTGACCTACAAGATCATGGCAGAAAGTATGTCTTTGAAAAGTAAAACAAAAATCCACTTTTAAATAAGATCAATTGTAAACAAACCCAGGGCAACCCTTTGAAAGGCCCCGCCAAGAGATTTACCTTGCCCTGTGGCAAATAATATTTCTTGAACTGGGTTTAAATTTCAAGTGTCTTGGGTTTATAAAAACCTGGAACAAAAGAAAGCCAGTCTCTGAACAGCAAATATTATCTGCTGGTTGGGCAAGATGTCAAGATTGCCTTTTTGTTGTCTCAAATACGGGGCCAGATCTAGTGTCTGGCAAATCCCAGAATAAACCTCAGAATATATCCCTATTTACTTGAATTTAGTAGGATCACTATAAAACTGCATCTGCATGCACAGTTTGAGATAGACCTTATCTCTGTGGCGAATTTTCACAAGCTCTATCCTTTCATGATTTCTTTACATTTTGCTTTAAACGATGTGAAGCCCCTGCCTAGTTTCCTTGCCTCTTAATGTTTTTATTAAACTGGCAATAGACAAGTTTTTTTTTACTTTAGTGTGATGTAAATGGCACATTGTCACAACTATAGAAAAATGACACCATCAGTGTTTGGATTGGTTTCCCATAAGCCTTCAGTATGCAGTTCTGTCTGCCACCAGGTGTGATCTTCTGGGAAATGAAGGCTCAATTTACAGCACAAAGGAAGTGCGTCAACCGTAGTTAGTTAGTTATTGTGCATATTAAAACCAACGGACAGAAAATATGTTATTGCCGTCATCTAAAAACATAAAATAACAGAATACCAACCTAGTTTGTTTTTCTCTACACGTACTAAATAATTTGTTTTCCAATCCCTGCTGTAGTTGCTTTTTTGCATGAAGCAATACTCAAACTACACAAAATTACTCCCTATAAAATTATGACAATTTCACTTTACCTCTTCAGTGAACACACTTTCCTCTCGCATTTTTCCAAAGTGGTGTTAATCGTTTCTCTTTGGAAATTTTGAAAAAAAATTGCAGTGTTGTTGGTAGCTGCTCCGAGGAAATCGTAAAGGTAGCTGGTTGTCTTTGCCATGCCAACAATATTACCAGTTGGAAACAGCAGGGGGGAAAGTTGTAGAAGTTGAGAAGTTGTCTTTCTCTACTTTAATTTCTTGGTTTGTGCAATATTGGCAACATTTGAATTTTTTTTCCTGTTTTACAAGAAATGTTAAAAGCTGAATCCTTTCATGGACTGCATGTTGTTGTGCTCAGAATAACGTTGTTATTAGAATAACTTTTCCACTTTTGTTATGCACTGTAATTTGATGATTAATTATAGAAAGAGGGAAATAGATTGTGCTGGCTTGCTCTGTAATAGCTATCTCTCAGGATGATAAACATAGCAATAACTATTTACTTTTTCTCGGTAATAACAGTACTAGGAAACCAAGTAATGACCTGTTCCCTTGATCAGTCTGATATCGAGCCGTGATGAAAGCATATGGGAATTTGTTATAGGGGCCTGGTGTGACATCCATTACTCCTTAATATCCTGCAATCTATCCACTCTCCCCTTTCTTTTGCTCCCCAAATCCCCAACCCTTAGAATATAACACCCCACCTCAGCACACACTGTCCCACCTCTTCATTTTGCCTGCTGCTACACATTTTGTCTCTTTTTTTGTTTATGTGATTTCACCAAAAAAGTGAACACGACAGAGAAGAATGGCCAAGTAATCATAAACGAAAGCGGCTGCTGCACCTCTGAGTCACTTTGCTTTTAATTGGATGCAGCTTTTAAGTGAACTTCAGCAGCTGGATAGAGGGAGGAACAGCATTGTCTGTAATTTGGTTTTCCTTTGTAGTGAGCCCTTGTCAGAGCTAAAGAAAACCCAGTGCAGCTCACCGACCGGGCAACCTTTCCCTCCAAACCATTGCACCCCAGCAAGAGAGCCTTCTCTGTCATCTGATGTTCCACTCTACTTAAAACAGAGCAAGGGGGAGGAGGGGGGAGTGTAGGGTGTAGGGGGGGGGCAGAAAAAAAGGGAGAAAAGCCACAGCCCTGCTATCATCATTTTATTTTGATTTTTTTTCCATCCCATTCTTTAATCCCTCTGATGAAGTCTGGACAGGCAGAGGCATGCTCTCGCAGACAGCAATTTCACTGCACCATATGTGCCTCACACATCGGATGGCAGGGAGGAGAGGGGTATGTCGGCAGCACAGCCAGGAGAAAGGAGAGGGGAAGAAAATACACGGCATGAAATCCAGAATGGGCTGCAGCCGGGGCGCACTGATACCCCCGTGATGTTTTGTCTGCAGCATTCGCTTATTCTCCTGTAGCAAGGTGCCCATCATGCATTTACCATCACACACACACACACAAAATGAATGAAACATGTAACCAATGGCGCTCGACCCGTTCTGAAATATCAGCACTTACATATGCAGGTAAACAAATGAGCCAGGTACTCACACAAAAGGAGCCAGGTACCCACACAAAATGGTGGTAAGCTGTGCGCTGCTTGGCCCCTCCCTGCGCTGAGGATGTGGTGCCGACACCCTGATCATGTGATTAGAGAGGATGGAAAATAGCTGCACGCCTACTGTGGTTGCCTTCAGACTTCCCTGGTTTATCCGTCCACCCAGAGGAGATGCCTTTAATTTACTGTGGACGAGCATTGGTGCAAGACAGAAGGACAAACAGAAGGAAGGCTCATGTTTATTCAGACACTATAGTTTGGTGAGATGCTTTCGGTCAGAGGCACATTGCACGTTTGGTTTTTTTTATGTATATGAATGTATGTGATGTCTTTTAGCACAACAAAAAAACAAGATCATACGAGAGTGAACTAGCCAACTATGTCGAGAAACTAACAGCCACATCTTACAGAAGGAGATGGATGTTACTGTAAAGGGGACAGAAGGGGGAAAGGGGATGGGTGGAGGCTAAAATAATTAAATTTGGGTCAATAGACCTTGCCCAGTTACATGCAAGGGGAGATCCATAACCCTGCTTGTTCCTTCATCTGCTTGCATTTTCAGCACACTCTGTGCTGACCAAGCAGGTTGCTCCTTAAATCTCACACTTGCTTCCTATATACATAATATATCCATCTCATATCCTCTAGACCTGTTTACACCCCGGTGAAATATGTTTAGACCACAGGAGGGACGCGTTGCACTCGTTCCTCTCTCAGAGAGGGAAAGAGAGAGAGCGGTGAGGATCTTAGTTATGGTGGGCTGAGGGGATGGGGGTGGGGGCCAGAAGGTTAAACTTAAGGTCTGATTGGGTAGTATGTAATTAAGGCTGCATTTGGCAGAATTCAATTTTAGGTGAGAATTGAAGGGGAATTAGAGTGACTGTGTCTATTACTAAGCTCACCTGAGAGCTCAGGAGCATGTATCAGTTCTCTGAAGCTCAGTCCTGTCTTACAGATTACTCCACAATGGGCTGGCCGGGCTCACTGACATTGAGATGCTGTTAAGATGTGCTGGCATCGTTCGAGTGAATTCAGCATTTCTGCAGGCGGAAAACAAACCGCAATTAATTTACTTGAAGATTTTAGATTTTTACGAAGATGCTCACAGAAACGAAACGAAAAAAAAAAAAAAATAGAGCACAAAGGTTCCCAGCTGTTCCCAACAAAGCCGCTGCTGTGAAACATTCGTCACAGTAACGCATCAGTATCATTGCATCCATGCCGGGTTGGACAGTGGCTCCAGCGAGTCGCTTTAAATGTATTTTAAATGGCAATAATAAGGCCTGCTGAGTGATTGATGCTGTCAGCATACAGCGTATACCTATGCAACCCTGGGCCCAGCAGGTGTAGATCAGCAGCACATTAGACAGACGGGGGGGAAATGTGGCACGCATGTGGTGACGTCTGGGAGAAGAGACATACATCAGCTGTCCCTCAGCAGCGGCGATACAGTGCGCACTGTAGCTCCTGGAAGTGTGGTGAGAGCTCTGCCCAGGAGGATCTGTATAATGCTCTTTATTTGCTGCAGGGAAAACTGAGACATCCCAGGGTATTGATCCAACTATTGACATCATTTGATGGTTCCTTTCAAGCATATTGTTGGCCTGCCAAGGAAAGTGAGACGAAAGCGTATAAACCGTGATCTCTCTGTCATCGGCCCAGTGAGTGTGTAATGTAGTACATGCATATTCAAAGTGAACTCATGTTCAAAAAGATTACCACGCTTTGGCCCTGATCAGCTTGTCCTCAGCCTCTTTTAACCTCTCAGAAGCCGTCCCAAAAGTCTGAGGGGTTTTTTTCTGTCGTTGTGGGCCATTATTCTAAATTTCTTCACTGCTTAAATTATCAGCAGAGGTGATTCAAAAAATCGTTTTGTTTGTTTTTTAAATAATTGATTTGAACTTTGTAGGAATTATAATGACATTCAGCAGTGTGTGAAAACATGAATACTTGATTGAATAATTTGTGAGTTTCCCTTCCACTGTGAGAGACTCTTGCCGTGTCCAGTCAGCGTTCGGGCTGCCCTTGACTTTGAGCCGGTTCCCAGGCTCTCGAGGGCTGCAAGGGGCTCCGAGGGGACAGCTTTGTGTGACGCACGGAGAGCAGATGTTCTTCTGCATTTGTTGTGGTTGGTTTTGGGATGCCGTCTCTGTCCAGACCTGACCCCTGACCCTGTAGGGTTGATTAGCATGCTCCTGCAGTAAGGGGTCAAAAAACAAATCTTACATGCTCGGTGCAGCTCTGGAGTCAAGATGGAGAAAACAATCTGTTTTCTGTGAATAGTCTTTTTTTTATTTTCATACGCTCAGTTCAATGTATCAGCGGATCAGATTTTATATATAAGTTTTGTCTGAAAATACAGCAGATTTTGTTTTTCTGTGATTTTTGCCAGTTTCATTAAATCTGCAGAAAGCCTGATGAGGACGTTTTTGCAAAATAATAAAATGGATTTCTATGTTTTATTCAGAACTGATAAATTTTGTTTCCTGTTTAAATTTTTTTTTTTTTAAACATTTGGAATAAGTTGTATCTAGGCCTGATACCTCTAAATATTTAATAAGGTTTTGATTTTGCAGAAAGCTTTTATTTGTGTTTTCATCTTCTCTCTTTGTTCATTTCTTCCTTCCATTCTTTGTTTCATGCACAGCAAGCTACCAAACTAGGAGATTCATGAAATAAGACTCATCGTAACAAACGTGCAATAGTCCATCTTCGTGTCATATAATCATATTTTTAAAATCGCACGGAACAATCTTTGGCCTACATAAGTCCAGCTTCAAGTTTCAGCAATGAAACAGATTCTTTTAAACTGAGACCGTGTTTGTGTGTACTGCTTTTACTGTGTGAATGGTTTGAGAACTCATACATGCCACGATGGAGTATAAACAATGGGTCCCGGCTGAACTGGGAATATATTACACTGGTCTTAAATAGTCAGGTCATAAATTTGCAGTGGCACTTCTGTCTCTCAAATGGGGGTCCTCTCCTCTGCTTTTCCTTCCTCTCACCATCTATCGCGCAGTAGTGAGATGTTGTGAAGCTGCTCCCCACTGACCACCTTCAGGCCCCGGGGCTTTCTGTGGGGAATGAGCTACTTGCTGACCACTTCAATAAGATTCAATCATAGGTATCATTTGCAATTCTTGTAACTATGTTCAGACTTTATAATGTGACAGGCTCTGTCAAAATCTAGGTTATTGGAATAGAAGTTAAACCAAAATTTTCCTCCAATGGATCATTTGTGAGGAGGTCTAATACTGTTACTGAGAGGTGTGCTGAAAGGATGGAAAGACTTTCAGAATATTGATTCCTGTTAAATCAGGAAAGTTAACTTTCCTTGAGTTTATCAAACTAAATACAGTGTGAAAATATATACAGGAAACTGACACTGTCGGTGCGGCTGACAAGATGATGTAGGTATTACTTACTGTGGAGTTTGGTGATAGGAGTTAACATCAGATTTTTTTAGGTCGCCATTGCTCCATGTGAAAAATAACAACTAGGCCACAAAACATAACACAAGGTTTTAATTAGGAAGATGCTCAAAATGCAAAATCTTATGCCCCTCTTCAAATTATCATTGATGCACTGAAACATTATAAAACATGTTCAATAAGTAATGTCACACCTGAGATTAGAATTTAAAAGGGTCTTCACATGTTGTCAGCCTTTGCTTTGCTGCAAAATCTTTCATTGGTTTATATTATTCTGACCAATTAAATTAAATAACCTCTATTATACATCCTAACTGGAACCTTATATGAGTCAGTTCTGCTTGCTTGAAGGACTAAATGACCACTGATTCACTGTTGAACTATTTTTATTTTTTTTAAGTTTTGATTCAGTCCAAATGACAAAACATGATTGGCCTGCAGCTTTGCTTAGCTGAGCTTTGTACTGTCCCTCCCCTGTGAGACTCGCTGTACGGACTCTGGCTGATTTGACCTTAGCCACATTGTTGACTCTTTCAAGGTAAAAGGAAGCATCTCATTGTGTTGTTTGAGGTACGGTGATTACTACTTTCCCTATGAAAGTTTCTCCAGGATCAAAGACTCTCTCATGCATTAATAAAGGGTGTTTTGTGAGAGTCTTATTAGCTGTGATGTGCCTGTCTGGTAATTCATGTCTGATGGCAGGCAAGCATCAATTGTAGGCGGAAGAATGAAAGAGCACAGACAGTGTTGTATTTCAATATTGCTGCCTTTTATGGGTACCGGGGCTAAATTTATATCGATCTGAATTTGATAATGATTCTATTAGCTCTATTAAATTTGTATATATCCAAGGGCTCAGTTACACACCGAAACAGAAAAAGAGCCAAAGAAAACAAATTAGTGTGTAAGGGTGGATTGTGTTGCATGTAACATAAGAGGGGACCATTGGTGGAGATCATCAGGAACTGTCAGCGAAGTTAGAAAGGAGAGAGGCAAGAGGCCTTGTTTGTGTCTGTGTGTAAATATCTGTATCTAAATTGCCTCTAGCTGCAGTGTGTGTGTGTGCATGCATGTATGTGCATGTGGGTTATATTTGTTTTGAAATATCAAATTTTCTAAACTAATCATTTTGATTTTAAAAAAAAAATGGATTATCGCCTTCTCTGTATTTTAGGTTTCAGAGGTTAACACACTCACCTGCACACTGAGTGACACAGTCCCTCCTCTAACACAGAGGCTGGTCAGTTTACAGAGGCCACTAGGTTACTTGTTATTAACACACTGACCAATTATTGGCTCCTCACTGACAGTGGTCAGCGGACCTGCCAATACCTGTCTCCCACTATCATGGCCAGACAGAGGTCATTATCAGAGATCTGGGCCACAATGGGGACCTCAGGGACTCCACTATTCAGTGGCTCAACAGGCCTGTAGCCGAGACAGGTCAGGTCAATGCGAACCCCCGGACCCTCCCACCCCAACCTCTCTCTGTCTCCCCCCTCTCTGCCTCTCTCTGCTTCTGTCTCATCATCTTGCTTTTTCTCTGAACACGTGTTTCAGCTCCTGTGAAGAGTTTACCGGCACACCTCGATATTTTCTTAGTTTCCGGGGATGCTTTCTATCAGTAGATTTACAGCCATGTAGGTTATCAGCACTGAGCGCCTCCGAGCTTTGCCTGTGGCCCCTGCAGTTACAGTTGATACGGAGGAATCACAACTCAGCCTCAGTGTTTTCATTTCAGCTGGCACCGTGAGGCTGATAAATCTTTGGGAAAACACTCATTTAGACGGTATGCATGTGGGTACGTCCCTCGAAAGTAATGGGTATTGTATACTTTGGGGAATTAATATAAGACATTTTACACAGTCTAAGAAAAATATAATTCATGCATAATTGATTGGCGGCATGATTGCCCGAGTTTACTGTCATTTTTCTGTGGTGAGACAAAGTCTTTCCTCGGGCTGTTTAGCCTAATGGACTTTGGGGATATTTAATTTAGGGCTGTCCAGGAGCAGAAAAGGAGCTGCAGAACTCTCGCTACCTTTTATATAACATGTATAGCTCCCACAACTTAAATGACTCTCATTTAGCATGCAAACCCATGGTCAGAGCTCGTCTAATTGCCTGTCATTTTGATAAACTCTATCAACTTATTTAAATTTGTTGTGCCTCACGTCCCAGTTTGAGGTGCAGGCGAGGAGAGCGGTGCTATTGGCACTGTTTGGTATTGCATTTGATGTTATAGATTGAATAGTTGTGCGTTTCATCACATGCTCTAAGATAAGTGCCTTTGGGCGACATGGTCATCAGAATAGAGGCGTGACATAAAAGGCACAATGTGCTGCAAAAAGTATATTATCAGAAAATATACCAAAAAAGAACACATAATTCTTTTTTTTTGTACTCAGACTTCCTTTTATCTCACTCTTGATGTCTTGAAACACAGCTGTGAATTAAGTTTAAAAGTATCATCTTCTTGTGATAAAATCAAACTGCTCATTCAGGTGTATTTATTTATAATATGTGTTATTAAAATGCAAATGTTTCCATATGACCAGCTATTAGAAATCAGAATAACACAAAGAAGCTTTAAAGACCTTGAAGAATATGAACAAGTATCCTTACTGTTGTAGTGTTAGTATCCTGCTTATCTACCTATTCTATTTATGGGAGTAAGGCTATTTGTTTTTGGCACTGGAACAAAAATACATCAAATACAAAAGAAAGCAAAATATACAGTAGATTATTTTTTTTTTGTGCAGCAGGTTTGTTTGAACCTCTTGGCCAAAATAAATGCTCACAGTTGGGCTGAAGCAGGTGATAGAGCCTGTATTGGGTTGATAATGCAGCTACGTGCATTGAGCTAACTAATGCGCATGTTATGTGTTCTGAATATGTTAGACAAGTTGTTTTAGTAATTCACACTTTTTCTGTAAACTCAGGTATTGGCTGCCGAGCTCTCTGTCATAAAGAGGGGCAGGTTTAGAAAAATGGGAAAGGACAGTGTCGGAAGGTTTTCCCCCAGCTATTCACATCGAGCGGTTGTCCAACATGATGCTGACATAAGAATGAAAAGATGAAAGTTGCGTAGGACTTGAAACCTCCACCACTTTCACATCTAAGCACTTTCCGAGCAGCACTTCAGTGGAAGCATACAGCGGGCCTCACAGTGGCTCAGAACGAGGACGGACTAATAGCCGTGTTCGGCAGCTGGCCCTTTCACAGCAGGATGGAAAGGGTGAACAGAACACGACCGAGCCCCTGGTCGCCGCTTCATTATCTCTCTGTAACCATCCACATCAGCAGACACCTCCGCTCCAGCCTGCTGGGCCTGCCGCCCCACCGGCCACTCGCCCGAGACGAAAGGCAATGAACTCCAAAACATGCCGTTCATCTTCCAGATGGAGTGATTTACTGATTTAGCATGGGCTCTGTCCCCCAAGAGCCACTGCACCCATGCACCAGCATTCCCCACTCTGCTGAATAAACATTTATATTCTTTAACTTGATGTTCTGATATTATGAAAATAGAAATCAAGCAGTCAAAATGCATTTGGAACATTCTGTGCATAACCGACCGATGGAGAAAATAGAGAAAAATGACACTGGGGGAGTAAGTGAGGAAAAATGAATATATCTGCCTGGACTGCGGTGCTCAGAGGGGATTTCAAATCGTACTGGGGAGGGATGAGAGTAGGGGGGTTTCTCTTTTTCCTGCTGAGCTGTACCAAAGAGCGGAAGGTGCACTGTTATTTTTATTTCCCCTTTTTTTTTTATTACCTTCCACGACGGAGAGTTTTTCAGAAGCTGGATTTCACTTTGGTAATTTTGTCATCACTCAGACGCAGCCACCTGTCTCTTCCCAAGATCCCCTTCCTTTGTCTCTTAAATAATAAGCCTACATCCGCATACGAAATGGGGTAAGGAAAATGACCAGGGAGGCAAAGTAGAAGGTGTTAGGGAGGGAGGCAAGAGATGAAAAAAGGGGGGAGAGGAAAAGAATTTAAAAAAAAAAAAAAAAAACAGCACCAGCAATAGAAGACAAAGGGGGTGGGGGGTACTAAAAGATGAGAGAGGTGACCTTTTTCTCTCTAGCTTGTGTCTGGCCATCAGTAAGCAGCCATGTTTGAGAGGGAGGCCATTTTCTTGCCCCGCTCATTACTGTGTTTTATATTCAGCTGTTGGGAGGCGCTGGTCACTGTTCAAGCCTGCAGTCATGTCAGGCGTCAGCTGAGGGGTGTGCATTATGTCTGTCCATGCATGTGTGTGCGTGTGTGTGTAAGGTTCGAGGGAGGGGCTGTGAAGGGGAGCCAGGGGCACTCAGGATTAGACAGAAAGACCCCCAGGTTGGAGGCCAGAGCTCAAGTTCATCACTGCAGACAATGGAAAGCTCTTCAGAAAGCAATTGGGCTCTGAGTGATATTGGCCTCAGTGGCGTGGACTGCGCCACAAAACTCTCCACTCATCCGCCGCCATCGCAGCTGCACCTTTGCTCTCGCCAGTCCAGTTCATGTCCCCTCACGTCACATCCTGCTACTTTTAATTATAGCCCTTGAGCATGACCAAAATGCCACGGTGACCACGTGTGCGTTTATTTGTGCTGTTTTTTTCTTGTGTGTGTGTGTGTGTGTGTGTGTGTGAAAGACTGAGCTGTTTATCTGGGCATGCGCACGGGGTCAGACTGTGCTCTGAGTACAATACACAACGACAGTGCAACCACCCTCCCTGACGCACACGCGCACACACACACATACAACCACCACCATTCCTCCTCTCTCCTGTCCTTCTCCCAACCCAACCTCCTCCCTCTTTACACCCCTTCACTAGGACATCTGCTCCCCCAGCGTAGCTGCCATTGTGATGCTCCACACTAACAGGGGTTTTAGCCACTGGTAGTGTGAAATTAAACAGCCACCTCGTCCCTTGATGATAAGTGGCGTCCTGTCTTCATGCTGCGGCTATCTCCTGTCACACAGCACAAGGTCACGCTTTCAAGGGTGAATTAGAGTTCACAATTGTAAAAAAAAAAAAAAAAAAAGAAGAACATGAAGGCGAGATAGTTGAAACTATCATGTTTGGACCTATTTTGATTTTTATTTTGCGCTTTTTTTTTTTCTATTGTCGATTGAACCTCCATCTGATACTGTATTGGACATGAATTTTACACTGCATCACCTCTGCCACGCTGCACCCTTGTCCTCCTTTTGTGCCATGTTGTCATGAAAGTGAACATCGCACATGGGGCTGTCTCCCTAATGGACATATAATATTCAGCGTATTTGATGCACAGGTGAATATTCACTACATGATAACTGCATACAATTCAAAGACCCACAATCAGAGAGGTACACTTCAAAAAAGAAAAGAGTCATAGAAGTAATGAAAAGGCTTTTTTTTCCCTGCGCAAATTATCTTTTTGAAATTAATAGTTAATATTTTAGTATTGCTATGTATTTTTAATTCACCCTTTGCATTTTTGCAAATATAATGTATCCTTCCACATTCATTTGACTGCACAGCCTTGATGAGTACTTCAAATGTGAATTAAAGCACTCCATTTTAAGAGGAAAATGAGTAATAATTCAGAGATATTAATAATGCATAATAATGCTATTCAGGAAAATTGAAAGTTTAAAAACAGAGGAGAAGAGGGGAAAGGAGAGGATTGTTTAGTGGTGTTTTATGGTTACGAGCCTGGGATGTGATGTACACAGAGTGGCTATCAGAGCACAGATTTACATATCATTGGTCAGACGGGGTTGTGAGGTTAAAGAGGGCACATGACAGCTGTGTGAAGAAGGCTACTTTAACACTCACATAGTTAGGCTATTAATATTAATTGTCCCCCTTGTTTATTTTTCAAGTCCCTCTCTCTTGTGACCTGCAACATGGTGCACAGGGATGCTGCAGACGCATGGAGGTGTGTGGCAGTGTAAGGGTCGGTGGTGGTGAAAGAAGTGGAGGCAGCGGCGGCGGTGGTGGTGGTGGGGAGGGGTTAGAGGTGACTCTTTATCACTTTCTTTCCCTGTCTCATAAGATATCACTTTCTTCTCCATTCACTTACTCTCTCTCAATTTAAGATGGTTAAGCAAAGGAAATGAAATTCCTTTTTTTTCTCACCAAGGCTTTTAAAAATAATATTAGAAAGTCTCATGATTATGATAGTATTAAAATGATTGAGATGGACTGTTAATGCCAATGGAGTAATTTTCCAGTTCTGCTTAAGCCCTAATAGCGGTGATAGAATGGCCTGGCTGGGCCCTGGGCCACATCATTTCCTTTCGAAGGTACAGTGGATGGGTATCCTGTGGCTGAGGACCAAGCTGTGAACAGGCTCTACTGGGGGCAGACAGCTGGAGACCAAATTAGACTTCTGTATAATAAAGTGC
>JBBMOC010000043.1:1040339-1072467 GCA_037975185.1 Centropyge bicolor
GGGGGGGGGGATATTTGAAATGGAGGGAGATTAAATCTATTCAAGTCGAGCTTCACTGTGTGGAGAAAATGAGCATTCAGCAGAGGCTCGTGGCCTTCATACTGAGTGATTTTGCTGGATGGTTGTGTTTCTGTTGTGTTGGTTTGTTTCTCCTGCTGCGGGAGAGAAAGGAGGCTGATAGTGCTGACAGAGTCTTGGGGGTCCGCTCTGCAGTCATGACTCCTGCCTGGCCGGTTGCCCCCATGGGTGCACATTGCGGCAGCCTGTTGACCAGCGTGGCAACTCCAGCTTACACAGTCACTTCCTGCCCCCCCCCCTCCCCTCGCTGTGTCTGACTCCAGCCCATACTCTGAACAAGGTTTGGCCATTCTGTCTCTTTACAGGGTCTCAAAAGCTGCAGTCACTCTCATTGTTTGGTGATTGATTATTCGACTGCTCTTATATCATAGCAGCCACTGTCACATGTAAATAGTAAAGATATAGCTTGTGTCTTCTTTTATAGTTCGTTCGACATTATAATTTTAGTCTGTAAAATGTAGATAATACATGGATATAAGGAGTCAAGACCATTTTGGAAGTCGTGTTTTTCACACACAGGTGTTTCACAGAATTAAACTTCACCCAAGTGTATGTGGCCCATGTGTGAATTTTTCATACCTACATGGACAAAAACATTGCTTTAGGTTTTTGTTTATTTTCATATAATCATAGACCCTTATTAATATACAGTGTGCATTTATTACATCTTTTAAAACTTTTTTTCTTCTGAAAACACCTCACCTAAAGGGCAGAGGTTGTACCAGATATTTGTTTTAATCGTCTATAAATGGTTGGAAAAATAAAAACGCAGATATTGGCTCTATTGGATATTACAAAATTTCAATAAAATAGGTCTAATTGAGTGTCATCTTACTTTAAACACTAAAACTTGGTTCATTCATAGATTAATCATATACCAATTAACTATAATTAACTATGTAATTACCTTAATAACGGAAAGTCTTCTAATTTTTTTATGATACAGATCATCCTTATGTTATAGAATGAATTTGCTTTTAAATTTACACAAATAATGTAATTAAGGAGTTGAAATAATTGATTACATTTAACGAAAATAGAGTCACTTCATTACTAAAATTGCTAAATTATCTTTTGTGTTTTATGTTTTAAAAAGTAAGTTAAAGCATCACTTTTACACATTACTTCAACTTAAATTGATGTAGCATTTTAATTGTGAATTTATGAACAGAACCATTTGACCCATCTTGTGAAACTGGTTGATATAGTTTGTTGTTTGTGTTTAAAAATAGTCTGTTTTATGAATTTTGTCTAAATTATTTTTTAAATGCAATCTATATTTAATAATTTACATTTTCTGGTAATTTTTCAAAAGTAGAGAATAATGATTTTACAAGTCAGCAGGATTTTTGGGGATTTTGAAACCTTCTTTATGTTGTATCGTTTTTTGTTTTTTTTGCACTTTTTATGATTGTCTCACTCCCTCACTTTATCATTCTTTTTCTCTGTTGCTCTCTCTCTCTCTCTCTCTCTCTCCCTCACACACACACACACACACACACACACACGTGTTTTAGATGAAAAAATGAGTGGCAGTGTGATTTGGGACAGCCTGGAGAAGCCAGCAGTGATGTCATTAAGCAGCACCCTGGATGATAAGGCAATCCCAGTCATTGAATAAATAAATAAATTAAAATTATATCTTATGTATTCTTTTCTCCTCCCTTCAAACCCCCACTATCCCAAATCCTGACCCCTCATCCCTCCCCCCTACCTCCACCCTCGCCTCCCCAAACACACTCACACACACACACACACACACACACACACACACACACCCCTTCGCTGCTGATGTAGCCACCACCGCTGCTCCCTTCCCCCTCGTGTCCACCAGCATATCAGGGGAAAAAAAATGAATGCAGCTTTGCAATAAATAATGCATTTCACTAATACGCATTCAGGTGGAGTCAGTCTTTTGGCCCCATCTCATGCACATCCAGAGAGAAGAGAAATATAGAATCCAAGAAGGGAAGGCTTTCCTCCTGAACTGAAAGCGGTGACGGCTCGATAATAGGCTAAAACAACGAGCATGAGAGCGAAAGAGTGAGGGAGAGAGAGAGTAAGAGAGTGAGACAGAGAACGAGAGAGAGAGGGAGAGAGAGAGAGAGAGAGAGAGAGAGAGGGGGAACAGAGGAAGAAGAGGGGGGCCAAAAGAGAGGGAGAGAGTGGCAAGCATATTATAACTCATCCATGTGGATCACCCTAGTAGATTGGGAGCAATCCCTTGTTGAAATTGTCTTCTAAACACTTAGAGAGAAGGAGACAGAACGGAGCAGCCAGCCCATCTCAGTGTGCCTGTGTGTGTGTATTCTCACACTGCCTGCTATCCCAGCCAAGGTAGAGAGACCTCTGACAGACCGCTTGCATGTGTGTGTGTATGTGTATTTCACTCGTGTGCGTGCGTGAGCGAGTGTGTGTGCGCGCATGTGTTCACGCCGTTGCCTATCTTGCCTGAGCCAGCCAGCTAGTGAGTGTGTGCATGTGTGTTTGAGCGAGAGGGAGAGAGAGAGAGAGAAGATGTGTGTGTGTGTGTAAGGAAGAGGGGGTATTATGCACCCTGGATGTTGCCTCGTGCTTTAAACAGCTGCCTACAAGCCCAGGTAGTGCGCGCCGGCTTCTAAATAAGCAGCACATTCACCGTCCCCTTCAGGACAAGAGGCTAGGCTGCAGAGTGTGAAATCAGACTAATACAGTGGCGTAGGTGCTGTGCAGGAGCAGGAAGCAGCTCCTGCATGACTTACTTAGACTAGAGGTTTAGAGGACAAGAACCAGCAGAAGAAAAAGAGGGGATTGGACGTCAGAGAGAAAAGGGAGGAAAGAAAAAAGACAGTAAGGTCAGTAAATCCTTTTTTAATTTCTGCTCTGTGGATTCTTTCTTTTAGTCTACAGTACTTTGAGTATAGTTAGTGTGGAGCTGGGACTGAGGCTGAGGCTGTGACTGCTTTGTTTTGCTCGAGAAAGTATTGATTCTTTGTAAGTTTGTGGGAAGTGTGCTCTTTTTGATCCTGCCAGGTGAGAGCAGATGGAAACACTGGATGTGGGGGGGCTGGCTTAGAGCGGCCCAACTCCTTACTTTGTGAGTGTGTGCTTGTGTGTTTGTGAGTGAGCAAGTGTGTGTGTGTGTGTCTTTGTGTGTATAGTGTTCTTGTGTTTGCATAACTTTATGCTTAGGTGTATGTATAGATTGTGTGTACAGTGCATTATATACAGCCTATGTGTCAAAAGCAAATGTGTTTTATTTTTGGAATTTGTACAGTAACAGTCAAGTCAAGTCAGGTGTGTGTGTGTGTGCTGTGATGCTGTGTGTTTGTAGTAGTTAGGGGGTGACTGTGCATTTGGGGCAGGGGCCGAGTCGCTGCCCAGTAGCACTGGAATGGGCCAGATAAGAGGTCTGGGAGTATAATGGGCCGTGCTATAAAAAAAAGGAAGAAGAAATCACTTTTTCATCCTCAGTTTGAGAGTAGACGCCATTGACAGACAGAGTACCCTCCAAACACACCTCTCACTGTGTCATGTGGCAACATATTACCCAATGAGAGGGTCAGTGCACACAGGTGCAAAAAGAACATGTGACCATAGTGCACGCACACACACAAGATGGTGTCCACATTTAAAAAAAGTTATATTCACTATTGTGTTACACTTTTGGAAAATCATTCAGGATTTTTAAAAGTTTGAAATCTTTTAGAGTGATTCATTTATGACACAAAAAAGTGCTCAGAATTTTTAGAAAATGTTCATTCACTTTATGAATTTAAACATGCATTTTCTCTGGCAGAAATTTTGGGTGATTTTATCCCAAAGATGATTTGAGCAGGTGCAAAATACTGTGACCAGCTATGGGTATATGCCAGCATTTAGATGTGTTTAGCCACACGCAAGCACAGGAAAAGTGAAAAAGCCAGGACTACCAAATTGTCAGCAATACTAAAGACATCAACACAAAAATTTCAGCCATCCATCACAGCTGTCGGCTTGTTTCAGTGGCGACAGTGATTTATTCTAGGGCTGAATTCCATTTGGACTCTCTCTCTCTCTCTCTCTCTCTCTCTCTCCCCCTCTCTCTCTCCCTCACACACACTAACTAACTCACTTACTCACTCACTCACACTACCATGCACAGCAACTCTCCCAGTGTTAATAAGTGTTGATTTTTTCAATTGCAATTATTTGGACTCGACAAGTGTTGATTGGAGAATTATCTGTCCACTCACAGAGCTGACATGGCTCTTGGGCAGGTGCTCAAAATATCAAATATGTTTTACTCTGGTGAGTGTGGACTTTAATTTTGTTTATTTGGGCATTTTCAGAGTAATATTAACTCTGATAGTTTGCCTGTGTATGAGCTTAAATCATCAGAATCAGAAGGATCACTGTGTTTACTGACTGGGATTTTTATGGAGACGTTTTTTATAAAAATACTAATATAATCTACCTTCCTTGAAACACACCTCAGTAAAACAATTCAACAGCAACAAAAAAATTCCACCTAAGAACTTCAACAAAACTACAGCCATCTTAATGACTATAAAGTTAAATCACCATCTCTCTTAAGCAGCTTCAAAACAAACATTTTAATCTGCTTAAAAGAAAATTTTAATTCAAGTATGCCAAATTTTAATGCATTTGATTTAGCTACATCTGCCTAATAAACTGCCATTTAAGTGTGCATGCACTATAAACAAGTGTGTAACTTTTTCACAGTGAAGAGCAGCAGGTTTCTCTTGATTCCCTGTATCAAATTGAAGGTGCATCATACTCCATGTTTTGCCAAAAACTAGCCATCAAATGCTTTTTCCTGCCAAACTGAGAATGAAAGACTAAAGAAGAGGTTTGTCAGTTCCATAATTTTCTCTCCTCTTGCAGTGAGACAACCATTATAATTAAAGTTTAAATCAAAATGTCTGCAAAACTATCAGTCACTTTTTGTCTGCAATACAGTCAACAATCTACATAAATGAAGTCTGTCACACAGTGATGATCCAGATTCTCAGCTCCATCAACAGGAAGTAGCAGATATTCTTACAAGCGTACAAGACTATTTTTGAAACAGGTATTAGCCATACAGTGTTTTAGCTACTGTTGTGCTCATGACACAAGCAGAATAAATGTAGAAACATGAATTAAATCTGATATGTAGATTGAACAGACAGTGTGTGTGTGTGTGTGTGTGTGGGTGTGTGTGTGTGTGTGCTTCAACATACAGAGTGTGTTTGTGGGAGAGGATGAGGAGCAAAACAGATGGCTGCTACAACGCTGCTTTGCTCCCCTTCTTCATCCCCCCCTCATTTAATTTCCTCTCCTTTCTCCACAGCTTCTCTGGTATTTTTTCATATGTCAGATGATAACTCAGGTCCTACAGTGTGCAGGAAGATTTATCAGTCAACACACTGCCCCTAATATCCCCCATCGGCCAGCACGCACACCCAGTCCCTAAGCCTTGGCCCAAGCCCCCTGACTGCAAGGATCTGACTCCAACGACTGGCGTGTGTGTATATGTGTGTGTTTGTGCGCGTGCATGCAGTCACGTGACTGTGTGCCTGCTGCCGCCGTGTTGGCTGATGGGTATTTGTGCCACTGCTAAAACATGATGCTGCTACTTTTGCAGATGCATGGTCAGGAGCTGTCAGCTCTTAATATGTTTGTCTGTCTGCACAGCTATCTCAGATGTTGATCTGAGCTGGCCTGTGTGCATCTGGAGTCGGGCAGAGCAGAGAAAGCTCTGCTGTGTGCTCTGCTCTGGTCTGGCCTGTGTATGTCTGGAGGGGCGAGGCTAGCGCCGAATCTGAGGCTGGCCAGAGAGGTCACTCGGGCTCTGCAAGAGCCAATACTCTGAGCAAACCTTGCTAGAATGCATCATGTAACTCTATAGAAGAGGAAGCTGTCAGTTATCTGGCTGAATAACATGCATATCTAGATTATGATACAATCCATTTTAAAATATCTTTTTTTAGTGAGTCCAGAACAGATTAAATAAAGTTGAGATGCTAATGAATGAAGTGGAAAATCAAATACATGACTTTCAATCACTGATCATTTCACAGTTTTCCCTTTTTTTTTTTCTTTTTTTTTTATGAGCACGCCTCTTCTTTCAGTCCAATTGTTGTGCTAGTCATGTCTGAGGCCTGTGTGACTGAGTCTGTCAGTGCTTCTGCATAGTGATTGAACTCCAGCTAAGGTCTGGGCCTTGCCATGATAACATGCCCAACTTAGCTCTGCTCCTAAAATCCTGGATTAATGCCTGCTTTAAGAGCTTAACATGGTCAGCCATTCAAACATGCACTGGATTGACTGGGCTACCTTGGTTGCCTGTTATCTTCTGGAGAGTTTTACAAGCACACTATCCAGTGGGGAAAAATTTTAGCACTATGTCTGCCTGTGTTTCCCCATCCTGTGAACTAGTGCACAGGCCATGAAACACTACTGACCTGGGGGTTAACCTGTGTTTACTGTATATTAACACTGGCATGTATCCTTATGGAAATTATTTTTGCTCTTATAATACTTTTGTGATTTTTTTTCTCTTCTTAAAAATTGGATCTAACATATATTTTTCCTGTTCCATTTGATCTCAGTTTAATTTAAGTGAATGAATATTTAACGTTAATAGAATAAATTAAAACTACAGTAATTTTTTTTACTCCCACTTTTTACTGTTGAATTGATTTGTCATGTACTATAATGTTTGATGTTTTGAGGATTTGGAAGCTTTCCAGAAATAAGTGGATTTACTATTCTTAAATATGATAATTAAAACAAACCTATAAACAAACAAACAAACTATAAATTCTTAGATTTTTCTTGCAAGTTTGCAGCAGCATGCAAGCACTTCTTTCTTTCTTTCTTTCTTTCTTCCTCTCTTTTTCACATAATATAAACACAGATGGGCACGTGTAGCATTTGTTTTTTCACCTCCTGACTCCTCAAGGTTTCATTGTATTTTCAAACAATATTTACTCAAAGTCTCCCTTCTTTTCCCTTTTCTCCTGTGTGTGATAGTTTATAGTGCAATACAATAAAGCAACGCACAAAAGATATTCAAGATGAGTTCACTGATTTGGCTGTGAGGCTTTTGGTGGCATGTGAATGCCGGGTATGGTGGAAAGTGTGTGTGGGTTTTCTACCTTCAATGATACAAATTCCTCTATTGGCCGTTCACGAAGAGTGGCACTCGCTCTCCTCCTATAAGATGTCCACCTTGGCGCTGACAGTGTTGTAGAGTGGCTCCGATTGGACGCTGCCTGACATGCATTTACTGACAGTGTTTACAGACACTGGAAAAAGCTTCATGTAAATACCTGTCACTGCTGCTCTGGACACATTTTTTCTGCCTGAAACAGGTGCATCACTGAGTCTGATTAACACTAAAGATGTTGACATTTGTTGGCCAGAATTCCTGAGATGTGTGCAATGTCTAACAGTGATTGTGAAATTGCTCCAGAAGTCATGAAATCACATCAAGCAGATAAAGAAGCTGATGCCTCGGGGGGATTAGTTTAATTACATTAACCTCCCTGGTTTCTGAGATTCTGCTTGACGTCCTTGTTGCCTCTTTTGTTGTTGTTTTCATATGTGTTTGCATGTGAGGCTGGAGATTCTTTTGCCTTAAATTTCTGATAAAAATACGATGTAATCATGCTGGCCTGCCCTGTACAGTTGCTGGAGTAAATATGTATGGTCATTCCACATCTTATTACAGCTTATTACTGCAGTCATGTGCATAATCACTTTATGCCTTTCTCATGTGCAAGTAACTTTTGCACACTCATCTGTAAGCCCGACCATAGTTTGTGCCTTTCCAGCCATGGTGTTTTATCCAGTGTGTCAGTCATGTCTACAGGAGGAAATCTAATTGTTTGTTTTATTATGATGCCTTCTCAGGGATAAAAATAAGAGCATTGACCGTTTAGTGAAAAAGCCTAATCATGCTTTGGCCTTCACAAGCACAATAGTTGTCTTTTTGTACAACATTTTGTCACAATTTGCTCTTGACCTTATCTATTGCACCAAAATATATATTACTGAGGAGAATAAATATAATTTGCTTACATAATGAAACTGTTAAAATGTAGTATGCTGTAGAGGGAGGAGCGTGGTTTGTCATGTTATATAGTTGCACAAACTGCGCTTCAAAATTTTCCAGAGCAGAATTTCTTGTTATGATGTATGGGCGCAGAAAAGACCGGCGCAACGCTGTGTGTTTTGTGGCGTACTGTGTGTAAATGTAATGATGGTGGCGTTTGGTGCTATGTTGATTCCATCTTGGCTGTTCTGCAATAATTCAGGAGAGGAGGAGGAGGGGGGGGCGGGGTGGTGGAGAGGCACCATTTTACTCCTCCAATCCCCCTTCGCCACCACTGGAATATAATCCGCTGTCTCCTGACCTTCAAATCATGCAGCGCTGCAGTCATTTCAATTGGCCCGGCCGCCATTAGCGTGAAATGTCCTCTAGCCACTCTGCTTCTGCACATGGAAGATTTCCTTTCTCCCAGCATGGTTTCCCTCTTCTACTTTGCTCCTTCCCTCCATCTCGCATTCTATCCACCATGCCCCCTGAAGCCGGGGCTGCGATGGAGGGTGGGAACCTCTTGCACTAAGGAAATGAGCCACCACAGGAGATGCTGGTGGTCAAAAGACAGAATGAAAAACACTCACTCCATTAGACTCTGATATGTTTGTGTTGCACTGTGTTCCTTTTGAAAACAAAATGTTTGAGCTCATATCTTGCACGAGAGATATTTGGTTTTTACAGCGGCTGTCATTTTAAAATGCCTACATGCATATATGACCTTTTCAAATGAACAGATATTTGTCCATGCCAACATGCCGTAGAATGTACTTTAAATATAACATATTTTGCTCAGATATTTTGATACAACTGCTAAATTGCCTCTATGATTTTCAAGATACAGAGAATTTTTAATTACAATTAAGGCTGGAAATATTTAATCATATAGTCATAATCTTTATTCCTGACTTTTGACCCCAGACGCAGCAAATATAGCTTTACTGTGTTAAGGACCGACAGCTAGTTTGCGGTCGCAGGGTTCGATGGAGCATGCCCAGGGTAGTTCCCTTGGCCAAGTGCATCACATCTAGGGAGCACCCGGAGCTCTCCTTATCACACTGGAAAGAGGGAAGGAGATATAGTGAGTGTGGCATAGAAATCACATGCCAAAGCTCAGCATGTGTTATGTTGCTAGTAGATGGATAGATCAATTATTGAAAGAGGACATATTTGATATGATCTGAATATTAAAAATATATCAGAGGGCAAACAACATTCATGCCTGTCTTCAGATCTGTGCTGAGAGATGTGTGTCAAATCTCCAGAGAGAAGCTTTATTCAGAAGGGTCAAGGGGTTCTCTGACTGTTTGATAAGATGCAAGAATATTTTTATTTTATTTTTGTTGCTCATTTATAAAAAGTAGTGTAAAAATGTCAGCCAGCACCTTTCAAAATTATGTTTATTATCAGCATGCCTCATAAATTATTATTCCTCCATATTCATAACGACAGATAAATATCCTCTGACCTAGAAATCATCTCACCATAAAACGTCATTACACAAACACGTATCTCGACGCCTTCGTGTTTTTGCTGTTTCCAAAAGATGTAGTGTTCCTGGTTGTGCGCTGAGTGAATTTGGCCCACCCTGTCACTGCTTATTATGTTTCTGGGACAATGACAGCTGGAAATGTGTACTTCTATATACGTATACTGACGGGCTGACTGTGTGCCAGCTTTGGGAAAACACTGATCCAGGTGCAGTGGTCGAACCGATTTTTGTACACACAGATAGCCATTGTGTCCCCTGGTCTTACACAAGTCCTCATCTGAAACATTCCCTGAAGTCTATTTCTCCCCACTGGTTGTTATTATATACACTGTATGTATTTATGATTAATGACCCCACTGGGCTATATCCATATTGCTATGACCTCAAGGTAAAATTGAAATGCATGCACTGGATGTAGAGCATTCTTATATTATTGCCCAATATACTTAGCAGCCATTACATTTGTTGGCACTGGTGAAAATAAAACAGAGGGCTATGAGGTTTCAAATCAACAAGGCCACTCTAAGAAATGGACTTATTGGAATTGCATTAAGTTGATTAGACTGAGAAATGAATACTATTTACAGTGGAGCGGTGTTAAACACTCTTGTTTCTCCCAGCTATCGGGGTGCATTGACAGTCAGTCAGCATCAATTAAATCTCCTGATCTGTATATCCTGAGAGGCCGGACTTGTTGTCTTCTAATAAAGACGGTCTGTGGCAGCAGAATGTTTCATTTCCTCTTGGAGATTGCCCTCAGTAATGCACAGTGCTTATCATATTCCTGGAGAGGGACTGCAACAACACAGCGTTCTGATGCTTGATACCCAGATCAACCTGAGGCCAATGCTCACAGCACTTCTGAGCAGCCACTGAACCTATTTACTTGCGCTGAACAATAGTCATTTAGACTCAGAAGACCACTTGCTTTTTTCATTTGGGCGCATTGTGTGTTTAAATGTTTTAATTGTATATTTTTGAGATAGTCTTGTTAAAATATGGGTTTATTTTTTCAAATGGATGTGATGATTTCTGGAAGAGAATACATGGTATTTTGGGAATATTACGAGTGGTTATATGTGTGTTTGTGCAGATGGAGATGAAAAATGGGGTCTGGGAAGGACAGGGTTATGAGGGGGCCAAGCTGTCCCTGGCCATTCATTCTCTCTGGCTCCCCTGTCTAATTAATGGGCCACGTTCATACACGTTATTGCACCAGAGGGTCTGTCACTCATTAATCATGTGACCTTCTGTGGCACAGTTAATGACCTTGGAGGAGTAGATCAGCTGGAGATGGCTGAAGCTGTGGAATTAAATTGTTTCTGGAAGTGGTCATGGTCACATCAGGCACTTTAACAGCCACTCTGCCAGGGTCCTCTCCTGTTACACCTCAGCCTGTGTCTCACCCATAGGTCCTTGCAGACTCTGCCGCCAGGATGGGCGAGGGAATTTCAGACACTAGGGCTCAGGATTAGAGTAGGCAGGGGATGGAACCAATGTCGAACTCAAATCACTCAGTTATGACTTAATTGGCTGATTTCTTGCATGACCACTGCCTGTCACTCTTCAAATCACTCATAAAAGAGCCAACTTGCGCCAACTTCTTAAAAAAACTTCTGTCGTCAAAGTTCTGCGTTGCAGCTCAATATTCTGTGAAGTTTTTCTTTGGAGTTTAGTAACTGCATGCTAAAATTTAAAACTTTATTTTTCATGCTTTAATGAAAACCCTAAAAAAATTCAAAATCATTATAATATTTTTATCTGCAAAATGACAGCTTCTGGAGGTTGTTACTCTGATTATCTAATTTCTGTACAAGACCATTTCATACAGCAGGTAGAAGAGTATGAACCTCAAGTGTCTACTAGCAGTCTGACTTTTGCTTTATGCAACTTTCAAGATGAATTTGGAAAATGGAGTCTTGTTTATGTACTATGTTAAACACATCACAGTATAGCATGTAGCTGACTGACATAAAATCAATTTACAGCAGTTGTGATGATCAATGAATCATTTAAGTCTGGATACAAAATAAAAGTATGCAACATGGACAAGTGAGGATGGAGTATTTTAAACAAGCAAAGACTGGAGCCATTATGAAGAAATTGTCCTTAGCATCTGGATATTGGGCAAAGACAGGACCAACAGCAAGAAACCATACTTTTCTTTTGTTTGTTTTTTTCATTTATCTGCTCTTAGTTGAGAAGTCAAGAACGATAGTCAAGAACGACAGTCAAGAACGATACTGAAAACTAAAGTGTAATTAAAGTTTTTAATAAAGCACTTATAGTGACTGTCTAATTTTATAATGCTGTTAGGGTCAATGGATAAAGTTGAGTGTTATCAGCATAACAGTGAATATTGATGTTGTCTCACAACATAAATGGGGAAAAAAATCAATGGACTAAAGACAGTACCCTGGGATACTCCATAGTTCATAAGTGTCCATGGTGACATAGTTTAACTTCAACAATAATTAGAGAGAATAAATGCGTGTTACTGTGCGTCACTTTCTCTATGTGACCACAATGTGAATTATTAAATAACTTTTCCACAGCATGAAACCTTTCAAGAAGTACTTTAATTCTTTCTTTTTATTTTTACTTTCTAGCATTCTTCCATTTCTCTTCCTGTATATTCCAAAAACTGTTATTATGTTATTAAAATTGATGTTATTATCGATATCAGGTAAAGTCAGAAATTATTCTTCCTGAAGGAAAGTGCACATTAGGAAGCCGGTGAGTAAGAGAGATTATTTTACTGCCTCCTTGGTGAAGCAAGTACAACAATTACATTTCTATAGCAGCCGTATTTATAATTAACTATTTTGAGTGAAACAAAATCATTTTACCATGTGTCCAAAGTTTAAACGACAAGTGTGTTATGGCTGCCACCTCCTTTTCACAATTGCAGCATTAAAATGTTAGCTTTCTTCTCAGTGACATTGAAATGGAGGGATTTTGTTTATCCCTGCCTTTGTTTATTTAACATTTTGCTCAGCGGGGGAGTTTCAGATAGATTGTTTTCAAGACAGTCCCTGCAGACAGCGAGCAAACACTCTACAGCTTCATCAAACAGAACAATCTTCAACTTTCCCCTTCTGCAGTGTGCAGGGAAATGTGACTGAGAGGAACATCATAATGGAATATGATTGAAATGATCGTCATAATTTTTCTGTCTGAGTCTGTAACAATATGCAAGCACTGGTTTTCAGAGGATTTATTTAGAACCATGTGTAAGTTTACCGTTACACAGAGAAAAAAAAACACATTGATGGATGAAAACATTTCATTTTCATGTGGCAAACATTTGCGAGTTTTGTTATTAATGAATTCACTCATGTGTGATGGATTCTAGATTTTTTTTTTCTCCCCATCGCTAACAAAGCATCAACACACATTTGGGCACATGAAGTTCAACCTAAAATACAGAGAGCGAGCTAAAACAAATCTTTGTGAGCTGAAAAGTGAGTTCACCACTGTATGAAATGAGTTCTGAATTGAGCTCATTCCACATTTGCGACTCTTCTTTGTGCAAATGTGAGCCAGGCGAGTTTTGATGGCAGCACGCCTTTTTTTTTTTTTTTTTTGCATTTAAAAATATATTTTTGGAACCGAAGGAGTCGAAAATCCATTGTCAAAAATGGCATGTTCAGTGTCAGTGTACAGACAACCACAGCTTGTTGAAGACGGTCATGGACATTTGCACATGCACTCATTAAAAGACACATAAAATAACACACACATATAGCCTGTGCCATTATCCTACCACCCTCCGTCTCTCTGATTGCTGTCTTCCTTCTATCTCTCCGTCCACTATCTTTCTCCCTGTTGCAAAGTGCAGCTTGATTAATATTTTCCACTGTTCGGTAACCATGGCAATAAGGTCAGTGCATATGATACTTAATTGAATCTTCCCTGTGCTTTTGTGTGCATCTCCTGTGTCCGGACAATAAAAATCTTCCACTGATGACTCCAACCCCCTTCCTTTACTCCACTCCCCTCCATCTTTCTTTTCATTTTGTCCCCCATGAATTTATTCATTTGTTTCCTCTTTCTTGTACTCCCTTTCTTTCCTGGCCTCTCTCTGACCTAGTCTCCCTTGTCCTGTCATAGCGTTTTACTCTTTTATTTTTTTCTCTAACATTGTTCTCTTGCATGCCTTGTCCTTCACCAAGGAGCAGGATAGTTCCATTGTTACAGTGTAGAGGCAAATTCAGCTGTTTCTTTTTGCTTTGTCTTTTGTTAACACCCACCTGCTGAACACCACTTGATGACTTATTGCTCTTTAATGCTAGAGTAATGCACAGCACCCAGCTCCTCTTTCCACCACATCTTGTTGCCCCGTCTCTTTCTGTATGCTGCTTACCCCCTTTCTCCCCATGCGGCATTTGCGTACTCAAATCAGTCTCATTCACAATTAAATTGATTTCAAACAACACTGATGACTCAAGTGTTGAAACAAAAAGCCAGGCAGTCAGGAAACCATTGGGACACAAAGTGAGCCACTGACACAGGGTGCTCTCTGAGCAGGTGTTCTGATTAATGCCTAACAAATTGGGGTTCTCTAAGATCCGGACATAAGTGGGAGACTCGTCCCCTCTTCACACAACACATGGAGCAACACATAAACACATGCTGACAGAGTCTTTGTTCAGGCAAGTATGGAGGCTAATCCATGACAAGAGGGGATACACGTTCACAGGGAGAACACACTGGAGTGGATAAAGAGCAGAGGGGTGAAGAGGAGGTGGTGGTCTGTTTCGGAGCTGGCTTTTCAAAACACACGGTGGACGTAGAAACTAAATACACACTTAATCAATGTTTGATTGTCCTGATGAAATTTTCATTTTCAAATCTTTGTATTCAGCTTTACACATAAGATGAGAGGAATCAGCCTTTTGAGAGTAGAAAAGTCCTAATATGATACAATTTTTACAATCAATAACATATCAATTACATAGTAAGAGACTTGTGTTATGTTCTGTTCTAATAAAAGTGTGGCAGTGATCTTGAGGCAATCATTAGACTCAAATAAAACAGAGAAAGATAGGATAAGAGACAGGACGGGGAGGGGGGAAAAGTACACATCAGATTTGACATATGCACCATAAAATACCCATTAGCAGTTACCTACAATCTGAAGTGACAGTCTATCAATAATGTCACTCTGAAAATAGGACAGGTTTGTTGCTGTCTTTAAATCACCAGGGACTCCATATAGCAGAAAAGCATGCAGATATAGGAAATGCATTAAGGCTTGATGTTAATGGGTGTGGTGGGAGCAGAGGGACACCCAGGGGCACAGAAGGACATCGCTCACCTCTCACTGGGTCACGGGCTTGAGACACCTGCCTGGTCTGCAGCTCAGACCTTGAGACATCCACTATGGTTCAACTCAGCAGTTCTATTATTTGCTGTGTGCTTTGATAAAGACTTGCAGCTCAAATGTGTTTTCATCTCAAAATGTATAAATAGATTATATAACAAATTTTTCAGAGAGTTGTTTTCTTTTTAATGTAGCATCATGTTTTATTGATTGATGATTAAATATTGCAAATGTTTGCTCTTAGCCCTTAACAGATCATCTTCATTTTTTTTAACTTTTACTTTTCAATATAGTTTTTAATATTCTGAGCAGCGGTGGCGTGATCTCTGAAAAATTATATGAAATTGTATTATTAAAATGTCTGCAACCTCCAAACCAACTCAACTCAACCTTGTGCAATCCCTTTAAGCATACATAAAGTAAACTCTTCCCCCTTCAAAGATATGCAAACACGCATGCAAACAAGCACAAGCAACCACACTCGCAGAAAAACACACTCACTCTCTGACTTGCATTCACTAACCAGCCCCTTCCTCCCTAATGGGGCATTTGTGTACAATCAAACTTGGTGTTGCGTATGAATGGACCTATTAATGAATGGGACATGCGCGCAGTGTCTGCCAGCTTTGAAAGCCAAGAGCAGAGCACGCTTCCTTTCTATTACCATGTTTAATATGGGAGCACGTGGAGGCTATAGTATGCCCATCTGCTGCTCGCACACGCCCCTCAGCCACCCTGCTTCTACCATGTGCTAGCGTAAAAGGCAGGCATTGTAGCAACAAGTGTCTGCACATTACCACGCTTGCCAGCTCCCCTCACTTGGCAGCGAGCCTGCTAAGCTGCCCGCCCCCTTATGAGAAAAAGACTTGATTGTGCCAGGGGAGAGAGCTTAGGGGGTAGGTCGGGCACAGGGACGAGGAGGGGGATTTGATTTACATACGGCAGTTGAGGCGACACTCATTTGATTTTAAACAGCTCGGAAGCTATTAAGGGTCATTAGTCCTTTTGTTTTCTGTTGTGGCACAATATCGCAGTGACGGCATCTGAGGCGCGGCGGCCCCTGTGGGGGCTGTCTGTGGGAATGTCGGCAGTAAGAGGGGTCTGTCTCCCACCCTTCCTCCCCATTCATGCCTCCTACTCTGCCATTGACACGGCTTTCTGTGTGTAAACAAACACTCCACCAGCCTGGCACTGCAAGGGAAGCCACTTTGGCAAAGACCCAGCTCTGGAGTGTGCAGCTGGTTCAGGAGGCACAGGCCGCTTATCCTAATTATCCTGATCATGACAACAATTTCTTTCATATGATATAATTTGCAAATTGGCAGCATTCAATTAAATTTGCTGGTGGCGCAGACATATTTTTACACAGTAGCTCAGTGTGAATGGTAATGTCTCCATCTGAATTTCAGCTCTTATTTCAGTTTTACTAGCGACATACAGTACAGCACTGTATGGTGGCTGACGTGCTGTAAATCTATTTGATGTGTTAAATAAATGCAACATCTAAATGCAAATACTCTATTTAACACAACTTAGGATTTTGTTTCCCCACACCGATGCAGCAATCATCTCTTTTTTGATCGCTTGGGAAGTGAAAATGAAATAATATGAAATAATTTAAAAACACATCCCCAGAATATAATGGCGGTCTGAAGAGTGGATGTGATCAAGCAGGTATTTTAAGTAAGATATAATACAGGAGAATAACATTGCCTCAAGGTCAATCGTGCAACTGTAATGAAGGCTGGGATGTATTCTTCAGTATGCTTATGTCTGTATCTTCCATTACTCACCTAGCAGGCAGCGGTGTGTTAAGAACCCCTGCTATTGTGAAAAGGCATCAAAGGCAGCAAAAAGACAGGTATGGTATAGAATGTGAATGTTCACATGTCCATTTGTGTGGCTGTAAGACCCTCCGCAGTTGGTATAGAAAAACACTTACTGCTAATGTAAATAGCAAGGCAGCATAAATCAGGAGCCACGCGCAGCCCGGGAGAATATCGTGTAATAGTTATTGCGAAATGAAGTGGCATTGGGATCAATATCCCACTATATCTCACTCTGGCGTAATGGCGCAGAGGGAAGCTGGAGGCCAAGGGAGTCCGGTCCCTCCACCCCACCATGGGCCTATAAATCTGCCTGACCTGCAGCCCGCTTATTAAAGTGCATACGCAATCGGCAGCAGCCATCCAAAAATACAAGCTTACTTACTGACCTGGAGTCAGGGGAATGGATGCCTTTACCTTGTCTGAGGGCAGGGGTTAAAGGCTGATTGAGGCTGTAGCATCATCGCACCAGACTGTACAGAGAATCAGGCAAGTGTTGGTTTTAGCTCAGCATTAATAATACTAATATAATTTCAAATGAAGTCTGAATGTCAGCACCACAGGGAACACTGTAGATTAATTTCTGTTTCTGTTACAGTAAACCCAGTATGTTGTGTGCCGTTTTTCTTTTCATATTCTATTTATTAATGAATTAATTTGTCTGTTTGTCTTTTATTCATAGCATCTCGAGGCACAACTTTTTCTTCTGCCAGGGTGAAGCTGGCAATTGGGCTCTCTAAGCTCACCAAAATTAAACTGGAGTATGTTGTTTGCAGTGCTGTCACAAATTATTTCACAACAAATGAAAGGAGAAAGGAAATTATTTCCAGGGTTTCAAGATTCTCCCTCTCATAAAATTGTCTGTTCCAGTTTGAATTTTATGACCATGCTGCCACAACTGGTGGAGTTTGCTCTGGGTGCATTGTGGTGATTGGCCTGTATGTGTGTTTGTGATGCTTGCACCTAAACAGACAATAAGAAAGGCAGAATAGGAGACATCAATGCATGTTACAAATGTCCACAGTAACAGTGGGGGAAAGCTGTTTTTGGAGCAGTTTGCATTTGAGTGGGCTGTGTTTTGTTTTGCTTGAGGTCCGAAGGAGGCCTAAAATTTTGTATGACTGAGGAACAACTGTTTTTTTTTTGTGTTTTATTTTGTTGTGAGAGCTGCTGTACAAAAGTGTTTTGAACGACTGGAGAATACAAAGGGTGTATAAAAGAGCAAGGGTTTTTGGATTTACATACAGTATATACATTTTCGTGTTGTTTTCCAAGAAAGAGGAGCCTTTCTGGTGGCTTTTATGTATTTTATGCATAATGTGTCTATGCAGTGTCTTTTCTTATCCTCAGGTTATAATATAACTTCATAACAAACAGCACAAAGCCCACAGACAGAAATGAGTGCAAAATAACAATATGGTGATAATGGCTGTCTGTGATTTACCAGATTATTCCCATTTTATCCATTCACACAAGATCTTGTTGCAAGCTTAGTACAGCCGTGGGGCAGGTATTATTGGTCAGTAAGATGGATGTTGGCAAAAGGGTATGAATTGTAATTGCAATAAGCCAACATGAACAGTGAGACCTGTGGTTCACTTTCATTTTCTTATAGAGACAATTGTTTGTAGTAGAATTGGAGGCTGTGGACAATAATGCACTTCTCTTGTGTTCTCTTGTGTTTTGCAGGACTGTGAAAGAAGGTTGCCCCCGCTTCACAGTTGGTAAGTGTTTTATCGAAACTTTTTTCTCTCTCTCTCTCTCTCTCTCATTGTAGTTTCACCACATGTGTGAGACTTTTAGGAGAAAGACCTTCTTTGAGGAAAGTTTGTATTGTAAAGATTTTAATCTTCAAAGAAAACTCTTGAGAACTTGACTGGAGGAAAAAAAAAATCAGCTGGAAGGTTAGAGTTTAAATTATAAGAAAGGGTGTGCAGAAAGTCTTTACAGATATATCCATGACATGCACATATCCCATTATTTCTAAACCATGCACTGTTATTGTGGAAAAAAAGGCCATGTCAAGGTTCTTTTGGGTAACATCTTTGCAAAGAACCACGTCCTTACTAAGAATAATGTGTGTCTGGATAGAATTGATATACCTGATGACAACTCAGAGTAAACAGAGGTGTGATTTTCTTCATGTTTTTATTAATTATATTATTTTCTCAAACTGCCAGGAATGAATAAATGGTAAAACCTTACAGAATCCAATTAAAAAATGATTGATTTATTAGAATTGATCCTGAAAACTGAGATGGTCACATCTAAACAAACAAATAAAATGTCCCATTTAAGGTGGCTCAGGTGAAAAAAGGTAACCAAAAGGTCTACATTTACTTCTTGACCTAAACCACAAGGGGAATATGCTTAACTGGTTATTTTTCAGATTTACTTTATAATCTCAGTTTAAATTAGCATGTTCCGTCTGTCTGTTTCTCTTTTTAGATCACATCATAAAAAATGACTTCATTGTGAAATAAGGTTGAAAAAGGGGTCACTGGTAGTAGCATTCTGAAGTGTTCTCCATGATAATATAAAAATATGTAATGCCTTTTGCTGCATTTGTGACCCTAATGTTTTATTCCAACAAGTAGTATTTAACTCTCACAGTCACTTCAAAATCATTATCAGAAATTAAAAATCAGATGATGGTGTTTTATTGGTGAAGTGTGCAACAATCTCATTTTATGTGCAAAGTTGCCTGATTAAGTTGTTCAGTCGTATTGAGGACTTCTTTATTGAGATCTTAGATGGGCTTTCTGCATCTTAAATTTCTTGAGTCATTGCTGGATGGATTTTAAGGATTAGCTGATAATTATATGTTTATGAGTTGTTCTTATGAGATCACTTTTAGCATGGTTTAATATAACTGACAATTCAAGCAATCCTTTTTAATTATCTGTCTGTATTGAGCAGATGCACTAATCAACACCAGTGAAATTGTGCTTTATTTTGCTTAATTCAATAATCTACTCAAGTGTAATTTTATAGCTGTGAAGTGCACTTCTATTGTTGCACGTACACGATCATTTGTTTGATTGCAAACACACTGGCACAGCGGTTCATTATGGATATGTGCATGCATATGAATCTGGATAACTACAGCACAGTTATTTAATTGTCAGCATGCTTGCTCACTGCTCTTTAGTGAAACTGACATATTATGAGCCTCCTCACGCACAAGCACACACTTCCTCTTTGACCTGTCTCTGCCCTGACCTCCAACCTAGCAGGGTTGGGAGTTCAGAGGACTGAGGTTAGGGTGGTTTGGTATGGGGCTGATTCTCGAGTGGGATGTATAGAGTAAGGATGAGGGCTGGACTATGCTTGGGCCACTCCAGCCTCCACTACGAAGCTGTTTGTACCACAGGTGATATTCTTAGCAAGATCTGATGTGTGGAAATCACATGTAAATGTGCCCTGCAGACTGACCTTCTTGCCCTGCGTGTGAGGATGTGTGACCAGTGGCTGACCTGTAATCCTCTCCTAAATGGTTTGACAATAGAGAGACGTATTGATCAGGTCAGTCTTCTGGCAACAGGGTCAAGAGGCTGACATGCAGGAGGAGTCTGCTTTGTGTCCGCAGGTAGAGTGGTACCATTACTGGGCCTCCTCCTCCCCACCACTTGTAGTCACACGCTATAGGCAGCATGTGTTGATCAGGCTTCTGTTTCAATCCGTGGCATAGACAGGCTTCATACGTCTGTTCCCATGTCACTTGCTTTGCTAGGTTAATTAGGATTACAATGAGGCTATGTGTAAAAAAAAAAAAAAATAGCAGGCTCAGGAAATATATATATAAAATTCTTCTCTTTAAGACAGCACAAATTGTTTAAAGTAAAGCTTATGCCTGAGAGCTTTGGTAACCTACACCATCTCACCCCCCCACACCAAAAAAAAAAAAAATAATAAAAAAATAACACATGTCTGCAGGCTCCCTCTTAGAGCCCCCAGCTTTCCCCACTGCGCCTGGGCGGCTGCTCTCCTCTGGGCTCACCCGGAGAGGGCTGGCCAGCTCCCACATCTGGCCAGACAGAAGAACAGAGAAAACACCAGGAAATTCTCCTGCCGACCACTAGTTCTCCCTCTTGCATACTGAAACTTTCCCTCCCTCTCTCTCTCTCTCTCTCTCTCTCTCTCGCTCGCTCGGATTCTTTTGGAGTGACCGGTGATAGAGCAACATCTGGAAGGAGCAGCAGTTTTCTTTCCTCATGTTTTTTTGGGGAGATCCAGGCCCCCGATAATCCGTCTCCCTCCTCATTAAAGGAGCTGAATAAACACAGGCCTCTTCCAGTTGTTCCTATGAATTTCCTCACCAGGCGTCAGGAGACCCGAGCAGGGGCTACTGGATCAAAGCTGCCGGCGGCCCCATGTGTGCCGAGAGTGAGAGTGCGTTCCGGGGTTGGGCCCATTACCTTTCTCCCTGGGAGCCTCGGAGGCCCCTAGGTCACTGGCTGTCAGCTCTTTGGCCCGAGCTCAGCAGACGAGGAGGAAAAAGGAAAGGAAAGGAAAGGAAAGGAAAGGAAAAGATAGGAAGGAAAAAGAAAATTAAAGTTGACCAGAGGAGATCCACAGATGCTGTATGAGAGAAGATGTCAAGACAGAACATGGGGAGACAGGAGAAAAGTGGATGGAAACAGGCTTGCTGGTACATGAAAGAGAGCTGTGAAGTTTGAGAGGGATTCTTTCAGTCTGCATGTTTGACCTTACACTCTGCTTTTTAGTTGTTTTGTGCAAAGGTTTTTGTTATACATGGTTATTCATGTGAAACAGTAACGACCACTTATGATATGCACTGAATTAATTCTAAGACAGAAAGTTGTTGTATTTAAACACTTGTGTAAAAGTCTAAGTGCAGGTAACAGAACAAACCCATTGTGCTCGTTTTAGTGTGTGCAGCTCTAATGCACTGACCCTGGTGTGAAATTAATTTTCTAATTCCCTGCACTTCCTGGCAATCAACTTAGAGGGGCAGTGGTTCGCTGGAAAAGTTTGCAGTGGAGGCAATTAGGCAGAAATCTAAGCAGCGGCAGCAGCATCAAAATCAGCAGAGGCAGGAGAGGATGATGCCTCGCACTGTAATTGTTACTCACTTACTCAGAAAGATGATAAAATTGATCAAATTGCAAAAAATCACGGAAATTAAATGGTCATGTAATTAACTTACCTGGCTACTACCTCCGTGATGCGGGGTGCAGATGTGGCTGGAAATGACCATCGTGTTTGTGTGTGTGTGCACCGTGTGTGTGTGTGTGTGTGTGTGTGTGTGTGTGTGTGTGTGTGTACAAATGGCCCTGTGGTCGTCATCAGGCTCCCATCAGCCCCTCCATTAGTTACTGAGCTGTGGGTCCGTGCTGGAGCCTACCTGCCCTGAATACAAATGAGGAGAGGAGAGTACGGGCAGCAAGCACAATGAAGACAAACACACATGCACGCACACACACTCACAAAAGATGGCATTAACATATTATCTGCTTCGACATACAGTGACATATTTTGACACACACTCGTAATCAAAGTAATTGCATTTTGCACACCTAACTGACTGAGATGTTGCATCACATGCATGGGACACAGTCATAGTAAAATCATTAAAAACATTTCTGTATATTTCCTCTGACTGATAAAAGCATACATGTCTGATTACTGGCTTTGACTGGACACTGACACACCGACTCCCGTGGAGAGCACTTCATCTGGTGCAGGCAGATCATAGCTTACACATTCTGAAATAACGTCACACACAGCAGAGTACACACACTGGCAGCCCAGCACAAAGGCAAATATGGTCGCATACTTCTCTTCTCCTTCTGGAGCCGCAGACTCACGTGCTCGTGACAGGAAATCTGCAGGCAGTCATTACGCCGAGCCGAGCAAACACGCCGCCGCCACGCTCACTGATAATGTTTTCACATGTGCCACTGCTATGTTGGAGGCAAAGGCGCTTGTGTGTGTGTGTGTGTGTACAGATACACAAACACAGCTTGAAAATGTGGAGGTAAAATTTATGTGGCAGAATATCAATATAAAGGGATTGTTTGAAATAAAAGCATGTCAACACTAGTGTTTTACTCGCTTTATTTTGTGACAAACACTTGTAATTTAAATGTACTTTTGCCTCTCTTGCAGAAAAAAAATTGGAATTTTAAAACAATTAATTTAGATTTTGGACGAATCATTCAATCAATAATTTAAGACTGCACATATTTGTATCACTTAAACATTCTGAGAGGAGATCCCCTAAAATAGCCTCAGACAGAAGTTAGAAAAATAGCGAGGACTGCGAGGATGACATTGTATTTTCAGACGTTCTCACCTGTGAAGTTCGGCCAGAAGAAGGATGTGAATCAGAACGATGCTTATTTTTAAAGAGATGTCAGAAAAAAGGAGAAGTGGGTGTCCGGGTCGAGTTCAAGGCCGAAGACCCGGGCGGAGCATTTGAGTTAAAGCAGGAGCTGTGGGGCATTGGGGCTGGGGGAAGGGGAGAGGGTGTGTGATGGCTTCTGTGTGTCCCTCCGGCAGTGCAATGGGACCCTTGGGAGACCTGGGTCAGGAGGCCTCCTGCCAGCGCCCCCCCCCCCAAACACTACTGTGCCATTTAAAGCCACCCAGCATCTATTTCCTCCAATAAAAACTAATAACCTTTTCTGTCGGAAATCACGGCAGCTCTTGAGTGCTGGACCAGAGGCCTGGCTGGATGGCCTGTAGTTGCGGTCCAGAAGTCCTCCTTTAGTTTATTTTTTGCAGTGTTTTGGATTTGATTTTTTCCCCAGTCCTCCTGGTCCTCCTGGCTTTGCGGCTGATTGCCTGCGCAGCTCGCCCCACACTCAGTAATCAGACAGGAGCTGGAGAGGGGGCAAAACAGCAAGTCAAGGACCTTTTATAATTGGGAGGGATTTGGAGGGCAGTTGGACTTTACATTTGGTGTCAGAATAGGTTGTGATGGTGACTGCGCTGGCTGAATAACAGAGGTGACAAAGCCCCCATTGCAGTCAAGTAGTTCATTGTGAGGCAGCTATGAATAGTCTGCATGTATATCTGCTTCGGTGCTGTCCGTTTGTCTTTGGGAGTGTTGTGGCATCATTTTGGAAACCAGCTAAACCAGATTCCTACAAGTATTTACACATTATTCCTCCTGGGCCTGAATGCTTTTCCAGCTTATTTCCTGATTCGCTGAAAATGCTCAGAAATCATATTGAGAGTCTACCATTTCATATAATAAGAAACCCACTTGTTTTGATTTGTATAATTATTTGTTCGAGTGATTCATGGTTATTTGGAGCCTCTGTTTCCATAGCAGATTTTGCAGATCAAGGTTTTAGATGCAGCACTGTGTTTCCTACAATTTTTACCACAATTTTTAAATGTAATACAGAATAAAAAAGATGTTTCCTCTCTCTGTGACATACTGTCATTTTATGTAATTTCTGTTTGACAATGGCTTTCAAGAAAGTGAAGAAAACTCTCAAACCAGTAAATAATCTCTAATAATATGGACAACAGAAGAAACACACTGTCGCAAAACCAAACAAATGTGCCTTTGCCATTGGCAGCTGTTTTCTTGGTATGTTGTACTACTCATGTGTTTAAGTAGCAACTCTGCTATACTGTGCCTAATTTCTAAAATAATTTGGCTCGCCTCTGCTAGCTGCGGGTTAACAGTAGGATTGAGGGGAATTCAGATTCAGCTCTTTTCAAGATGCCCTGGGGCTTGGAACTTAGCTTGTCCAGGACTAAAAAAAGGGTCTAGAGTGTAGCCCTAAGCAAACTGCAACGTGAAAAGATTTGTAGTTGTATGGCTCCCCATCTGTCTTATGGTAATTATAGTCTAAATTAACTGCGAGAATTGACCAATTAAGGTTTTCATTGAGCGTGTCTATAGAAACATACATACAGTTGCTTTATTGTTAGTCATCACGACACATGTTTTATTTACGTACAAAGTATAGACTGTCCAAGATAAAGTCCTGCTTGTCTTTTCTCATTTCTTCCTCCTCTTCACTGCATATCTCAGATGAAGGAAATAGGAAGTCAATATCAATATTCCTGCCCTCCTCCAGATCAATCAACAGCCCAGCAGTAATTAACTATTTGCTCAAAATACATCATAGATTTCTCGTTAATATTTGCAGAAATGGCTTAAATGAAACGTATCCCAGTACAGAGAGGAGGTCAGCGTGTGCGGAGGATTTTGGGAAGCAAAAGGACAGCAACTTCGAGGGGGCAGCAAACTCTGTGGTCTAATAAATTGGCCAGTTTTTAATTGCATCAGGAGACGTGCTCGGGGAGGCAATGCTGCATACTAATTGAAGAGAGCCTTAACCATTCTTAGGGTCACAGTTTCTGCCTTTGGGTCCCTCCATGCGCTGCACAGACACACAGATCCAGACAGCGTGCCCCCTCTGCCACAGAGAGCCACTGGCCCCCAGGGCACAGAGGCCACAGCCTCGTTCTGCTCTCTGACAGTACAAACAAATATCTGTAGTCCAACAGAACAGACATTATTCTGGCTTCCACACTGCACAGCACTGGGCGTAGCTTGTGAATGTAGGACGGCAGCACTACTACTTTTTTGTGTCCCTGTGTCCTTCTGGTGTTTTAGTGTCAGAGTCAAAAGGTATTTTTGAACATACAGACCTTCTTAAACTTTCATTACACTATGAGGTTAATCAGGTTCTTCAACCTGTGTAGAATACAGCATTCAATAATGTCATAATATATTGATATCTCAGTTTAATGCAAGAGCTCAGCCAGGTTTTGAAGTAATTTTCAGTTCCTGTAAATTTTTATCGTCTTCTTAAATTTCAGAATTGAACGGTCTACATCAGTTACACGAGTGTGGGGCGTGATTTACTTTCGGCCTGTAAGAAAAGTGTCCCATCTTTAAACGGGTCACTTATATTGATTTCATAGACAGACAGGAATGCCTTTGAAACCTTTACTATGTCGGACAAGATAATGGAAATGTTTGGCACAAAAATGATTTTATTAAATCTTGAAAAGGTGAAAATGCCGTAATTGGCGTCACAGCATTAAAATGACATTGAAATGCGGTATACGGCATGACTACTTGCTTCTCTTAGTACCCACAGCTGTATTATTTATTTATTTATGTCTGTGTGAACTTTACACACATACAGATAAAATCCATATAATTTTGTTGGCAAAAGACAAAATTGAAAAGGTCAGAGGAAGGCAAAAAAAATAACAAAATGTGGGGATTGGGAATTAAAAAAATATAAGTAGGAATGATCATTTTCAGGTAGGTAGGTAGGTAGGTAGATATTTTATTCATCCCCATGGGGAAATTCGCATGTTCCAGCATACTTCGTTTGTAAAAAAAATACAGTTTAAGTTAAAAACGTTGGAAAAAAATACAGTTTAAGTTAAAAATACAAAAAAAAAAACAGGATTAAACACGGAAGATTTTCAAAACACAGTAAACAGACTTTTGAGGTGCAATGAATACTTAAATATACAGAAGGATTGAAATAACAGTATAGGGTGCAGTGAGCTGTCAACTGTCTTGAGATTCAGCAGCTGCACTGTGCTTGTTGTGTGTGTTGGAACATAAGTGTGAATGCTTGTGTTGCCATTTGTGTACTGTGCGCTCTGTGTCTAATGGTGACTCATAGGCAGATTAGGTCAGAAGAGAGATGTGTTGCCTGACGTCTCAGTTTAGGTCCTGTCACTTACAAGGCAATGAACTTGACTTGAAACTTAGGGAAATCCAATTGGTGAGTAATACACCATAATGAGCAGATCAATGATAATTATGGAGCCTTCATGTCTAATAAAAGATAGCACTGTGTGTATGCCATACCACTGCTTGTGGTCTGTGTAAGCACAGTTATTTCCATGCATGTGTTTCTGAATTTATGGATTTATGCATTCTTCAGTAACGTAGTAGGCCATGTAGCATGAAGTACGAGGAGCCTAAAACTACAGTACATTTGTATTTTAAAATATCAGTTCCCGTAGTATTGGATTGATTAACCTCCAAAGAGCTTCTAGTCTGTTCTGGTAAGGGTTGGCTGTGCCACTAAATATTAATGAAGGTATTGAAGAGATGAGGCTACCACACAAAGTGCTAAAATGAGAGTAACAAGTGGTGAGATTTGTCCAGTCTGTCTAAATAGCCTCTGTGAAATAACTCAAATTAAATTCCCGTACCACCAAAATAAGAAGGGATGAGTGGAAGTTACTCTTACCCACAAATAACAAGGCATCTGCACATGCAAAATTACCCTACAACTAGCAGCTATTCACTTCTCAAATTGGTGTGCAGTGTTGTAATGGAGCCTTGCTTGATTTTAGCTCATCATTTAGAGCTTGTAATCACATACTGTACGCGAGAGGCTTGGGCTTAAGTGTTGGAGCGTGACTGTTACAGTGAAAATAACCCGTGTGTCTGACCAGAGCCTTGTCATTTCACCTTGTGAGTCAGAGGCACCCTGTGTCTGTTTGCATGTATGCTTCAAGGTTGTGCGTTTATTACATCAAATTATTTCTCGCCACCTGCAAGAGCAACAAAAAAAATGCAGGTTTATTTAGTAAATGTGATTCTGCCACCATCAGTACATACCTGTGATACTTTCATCCTCCCTGTAGTACTCAGGGTTGTGTTGAGGAACTTGGGAAGCATTTCTCAACACAGGCAGAGGAATGGCCAGTGATTTGCATGTTTCCTGGAATAATAAGTCAATTTTTGAAATGTTGCTGTGATTCCAGGGTTGTTAGAATTTGGCACATTAAAACCAGACAGGTATAACACCACAAATCAGTCAGTGTAAATGTAAAAACTGCTAATATCATAGTGCATGACTGACATTCAAAATCTAAAGAACACATATTCAAACTTGAAAGACTTGTATACGGAGCATTTTGCGTTGTTTAACAGTAAAATGATTTTTATGGATCTAGATGGAAAGCAGCTCTTTTACGTCTTCCCAATAAAATCTTAACACAACCTAGCATAGCGATAAAACCCAGACTCTGAAAGACACTGTCGCATGTGATGAAGCCAAGAAAAGAGCTTACATTGCCTGATAAATGAACCTTTTCCGCCTGCATTTTTCCCCCCTATGTTCTCTCTATGTGTTCCTGTTTTTGTGTTTCAGAGTATTACTGTATGTTTGTGTGCACACTTCCTTAATTGCATTAAGAGGATGACGCACTTTCTTACTCTGTTTAAGCTCACTTTAATTGCCTCTGAATGGTGCGCTGGGGAAGCAGGGACTGACGGCACAATGTGGACATGCAATTAGCTATCTTTCATAAGACGCTCCGGGGGAAAAAGAGAGGGCTCCAATTCATGAAGGAATTTCACACACAAGGCAACAAATGCTATTTTGTGTCAGTGCTGTGGTGGCATCTTGATGAAATGGCATTTCATTCATTAAAGAATCAGACATTCAGGGAGAGCAAGACAGAGGGATCCAGTCAAGGAGGAAGAAGAGGGGCTGTGATAAAAGGGGGAAAAATGCACAGTGGTAGCAGGAGACACCGAGATATAGGTGAGGTGCAAATAAAAAATGAGAGTGAAAGGGTGCGCAATCTCGGAGAAGGGGTGAGGAAGGAGTGATCGAGGTAGATTGCAATGGAGACACATGGAGATATGTGTGCCCTGGTGAATTCTCACTTTAGTTTGGAGGCAGTGCACCAGCGATGGCACAATGACACAATGGCTCCAGAAAGTGTTGGGGCCTGCGCTGTAGACTGAAATTACACACGCATTTTACATATTCAACCCAATCTGACGTACTGACTGGAATGAGAGGGAGGTGCCAAACATATTGAAAGCATCAGGGGTAACACAAATTCAGGGCAGTATTTTAGAGGGCCGTGTTGTGACGTTGATTAAGCAGGCTGCTGTAAAACACTGCTTCCTTGTTTTGTTCCACAGCATATTAAATCAAAGGAGACGTAATGTGACCCCTTTGTCTTATTCCAACATAAACTTTTCACATGCCTTCACTGATCATTATTATGGGCCTGCGCTCCATAAAACCTTTATGCTCTGAAAAATATTAATTTCTTTATATCATTTTTTAGGTATGTCCAATGTGGATTGACAATAATATTGTAAGTAGCTCTTAAAACGCGATATTAGTTTACGATCCTTTATCTCGATTGGGACAGGCTGCACATGCATTTTTCATGTGTATAAATTTATAAGTGCAAGGCATTAAGTAAATGACGTCATGCATTAGGTTAATGGCATTGTTGCGACACGTATCAGAAGCTTTTAATGCCGTACAATTCAATAGGTAGCTCAAACTGCACGACTGATGCTCTCTATCTCCTCCAGCTGCCCCTCCTTTTTCTTCTCCAGCTCCTTATACTCATTTTTCTATGCTCCCCCCCTTCTTTTTTTTCATTTTTTTCTGTGCCACCCCACCCCCGATACCCCCTTCCCCCATCTTGGACAATCTCTCCCTGTCTCTGGCTGTCTCTCCCGTTTCTCTCTCTCTCTCCCTCTGTCTCTCTCATCCTGGCTCCGCTCTCTATATCCCTCCCTCCACTCTTCTTCATTTAATAGTGGACCTCAGAGTGGTTGCCATGTCGACCAGCCGGCATATTACTATGGCAACCAGTCTGAGCGAGACGAGGCTGCTGATTAGGGCGAGATGTCTGGTGTAGCCTGGCCAGCGGAGGGTGGAGAGGAAAAGGGGGAAATGGTGTTGGGGTGCTACAGGGGGGTTGTATATTATAGGACCGAGTGTGTGTGTGTGTGTGTGTGTGTGTGTGTGTGTGTGTGTGTGTGTGTGTGTGTGTGTGTGCATCTCAAAATAGAATTCGTAGAGGCTGGTCAGTTCTCTAATAGTAAGCCAAAGGACATTTTACTTCAGATTTCAGATCACACTGCTACCTGCAGCAGTGTACTGTCTACATGTGTCTCTTAATCTCTCACTCTGCTAACCTTCGCTTTTATGTACATGTAGATTCTCTTCGCTGGTTCACACAAGAGTTTGGAAAAATTCTCCTAAATAGATAAATGATGTACATTTCCTTATGTATTAAACAGAGGCCGCCTTAATGTTTCACTCAATGCCCACAGTGCTGAGCCACTTTGTTTTGGTGGTGTATCGGCAAACCCGGGCCAGGCTTGAAATGGTGCTCTTATTGTATTTGGGCAGAATCATATCTAGTGTTATGACATGTGAGGGACGGAGCAGGCAGAGCTTTTAAAAAGCTTCACCCTCCTCCAAGAACACTAATGAACGCTGTAGAGGATGCCTCAGACCTCCCAGATCCATCAGAGAAACTAATTACAAGATCCAATTAAAGAGAGAGAGGGAGAAGAAGAGAGCAAAAGAGAGAGAGTAAGATGGGGAGGTGGAGGGGTGGCGGGGTGGGGGGGCAGGTCTCCCTTTACCATTGACCCAGCCAAGCCGTCGGCTCATTCAAGACAGTAATTATAGCTTATTTATTATTCATCCTTGAGCTAAATAAGAGCGTGACATTTCAATAACAATAATAAGGGCAGAAAAAAAGGCAGCACAAACTACAGACTTACTAATTGCAGTGCTCAGGGATTAAACGACTGGAAAAATGTTGTTATTTACTTATTCATAACATCTAGACCAGCCATAAGAGCACAGCAATGCACTTCAGTGAAAATGAGTCTAAGGGGCTCTCTCATGAGATCTCCTTGGTGGACATAATCCTCTACAAAACCAGGATGCCACGCTTCCCTTAACAAGTGTTTTTTGGCGTCTGTGTCACTGAGCAAGGACTTAATGACTTTCTCTTCCTGTTTTATTGCAACCATGTCTCTCGCAGATTTTAAACTCCCTGGTTTTTAGCACATGCAATCAAAGTTTATTGAGATGATTGCAAAACATGCTCATGATTTTACGTATTTCTTGCTATTGTCATTATCAGTTCATCCAGCTTGCGTAGGGCCTCCGCTCCTCGTCCTCCCATCGTCCTTTCTGTACACCCATCTTCCCACCTCTCCTTCCCCTAAGCTGAACTCTGAGGCACCTCATTAAGACTGCCAGCTCTTGGCCTCATTGGCTATGGCAGAGGTGAAGAATATCACATAATCATGAAGTGGAGATGGCATTACACTCATCACAAATTATAGATGAGTTTTACTGTGTGGCGGCAGGCCTGGCAGACTAGTGCTTAACTTAAGTGACTGTTACAGGGGTCTGCAAGTCCCCCTCCTCTCCTCTGAAACAGTCCCCATCCCTCCAATTAGAAGTAGCACTTATTCTGAACTAACATCGGGCGTTTGTGTATTATATGTTTTTCTTTCTGCAAACCGCCCCTCCTTGTCTTACCTCGCAGAGGATTAGCCAGATCAGAAGACAGCAGTGGAGTACTGCATTAAGACTTAATCGTACAAGATGAGGTGTTGTTTTATCCAAATCAGATCATGAGCAGGGCACTTCCTGCTCATTAAACATGGATATTGCTATATTAAAAAGCAGTCTAGTGAGTAGTGGTCAGGCTCAAGCCAGTGACAGTCCACAAACAAAACCCACGACAGCTGTAATTGATTGGTTGTTGAATACCTATATGCGCCTTTGAATGCATTTGATCAAACAGAGAAGACTTTGTTGTCTTCTGTCATTTACCTGCCAGGCACTAAGAATAACTGTTTTTGATCATGCAATTCTTATGTTGGGCCTCATGACTCCTCCATTATGGCATTGAGCTGAGAAACAAAAAATAGAGAAAAAAAAATGAAGACAAACAGCAATCTGTGATTTTTCTTTGATTTTATCTATTTGCATTCATGTGTTCCTCCAAATCACTCAAGAAGTCCTTTAGCTCCACTACTAACAGAGTAATGTATAATAGTACAACGCAACATAAGCTTCGCCGTGTGTCCCAGTGCCATAGGGCAACAATATGCTGTTCTGTACCTTGCTTCCTTCTCCTCTTAATGCCTTTGTCCTTGAATCTCAAAGGAGCCTTGTTAATATACTTGTATTAGGTGAATCAAGCAGCAACAGACTGTAGACAGTGTAAATGAATACTCAATATTTAGAGATATGGCAAAGGCGTGTTAAGATACAAGTTTATCTGGGCAAATTGGTTTTCTTTGAATATTCAATACATAAGAAATATAGAAGGCTGCACATATGGTATATTCCTTATATTTTACATAAGTGCAGTCGTGCACATGCTTGGGCTGCGCACTGACAAACCTTGACCTTGCAGAAAAGAAAGAAGGGAACAGCAGTCCAGTGACCAGTGGAGGACGGGATGGGGGGGCGGTGTTTCATCAGAGGGCTGAAAAGCTTCTGCTCTCCCTCTCCTCCTGATTTGCCTCCTCTCCCTCTGTGCAGACTCTCCCTGTGCCTGACAAGAGCGAGGGG